>OX352772.1:98861955-99136611 GCA_947095535.1 Poecilobothrus nobilitatus
ATATTGTAGCTTTTATGGATATAGTTGGAGGATGTTCTAGTTTCGAGTTCAAAAACATTTTTAATTGCTTTATTTTGTATTATTTGTAGACTATTGATATTTTTAATGAACATGTTACCCCATATACTTATTCCATACGTCAACGTGCTATGAAACATACTATAATATATTGACATTTTAATTTTCTGCGGTAGTCTTTTTCTTAGTTTTCTGAAGAGCCCAGCTATTCTTCTTGTTTTACGAATAAGTTCATTTATGTGGTGATTCCAGTTTAGCTCAGAATCTACCAAAATTCCCAAATACTTATATTTTTGCACCTTTTCGATTTTAGCTTTATTGTTATAAATAGGTATGTTAACATCTGTACATTTAACTAACATGTATTTGGTCTTATTTACATTAACTGTTAGTTTGTGCATCGACATCCAGTTATGTATTATTTGCATGTCCTTGTTTATTTTTCACTCCAGTTCATAATGGTTGTTTTCTGCATAAACTACAACAAGATCATCCGTATACATGAAGGCTTTACCTACCAGATTCAGGCTCGAGAAACTGCTTACATAACAAGAAAACAAAGCTGGCCCCAAAGAGCTTCTCTGAATTACTCCATAATCAACATGACCTATTTCACTTTTAACATCATCACACGTTGCATATTCTTGTCTTTCACTAAGGTAGCTTTCGAACCACTTATATTTTTTATTCCTTACACCGCATTCGAATAGTATTCTTAGCATGATTTTTCCAGCAATTAAGTCAAACGCCTCACTTAGGTCAAAAAATAGTTAGTAGTGCAACTTTTTTTCTTTGCTGTGTTCTGGACATAAGATATGACATCAAACAATGCGGTGCAAGTGTTCGAATTTTTCGTAAATCCATATTGTATTTTGCTTATTAACATATTGTCTTGAAGATATTGAGTAAGTTAATTATTAACATAAGTTTCAATTACTTTGCTGAATACTGAGGAGATAGAAATCGGTCTGAAGTTGTTTGGGTTGTTTTTTTTGCCAGATTTTTTATAAATTGGGACGATTTTATTAATTTTTAGTAAACTCGGAAAATTATTTTGATAAATTGACGTATTAATCAGTTTGGTTATTGGTTTTATTAACTCATTTTTACAGTTTTTTAATATGGACGTTTTTATACCATCTATACCCGAACTATTGCTCGTAGATATGCTATCTATGAGGCGAGTATTGCTCGTAGATATGCTATCTATGAGGCGAGAAGTTTTTTCCTCGTTTATTTCTTTTAACTTAAATCTGCATTCAGTTCGAGATTTAGGCACGTAGATAGTGTTGTAATTTTTTGCCATATTCTTTCGTATATTACAGTAGAAATTATTGAATTCGTTTATTTTATTTATTTTTTCTTCAGATGTGTCATTTTGGTTGAAGAATTCATTATCTCTAATATTGCTTAACCCATCTGTAGCTATTTCCTTTACAAAATTCCAAATTTTTTGTTGATTGTGACAATTATTAAATTTTTTTATATCATAATTTTTGCGTTTAAATCTTTTTGTTGACGTGAGTTTGTTTAGCCAATAATGGTACATTTCTTTGATGTACGCGTTATTGATATTTTGTATATGTTTTCTGTGCCAGTAATTTTTAGTTTTAATTAATTGTATACACTCTCCGTCACTATCCATGGTTTACTGTATTACACTACACTACACTATCCATGGTTTACTGTATACTATCCATGGTTTACTGTATTTTATTTTTTTTTTATTTAATATTTCCACCGTGGATGTTTTCAATCCTGCTTGCACAGATTTTACTAAGTTTTTGCGTATTACTTCGGCAACACTAGAAGATGTATCAATATTGCAGTTCGACAGATGATTCTTTAGTTGAGTGACATTTGTTTTACTTAATTTGTGTTGAGTTGTTGTTATGCTTATAAATTTATTTTCATTTATTTCCAATAATATAATATTGTGATCAGTAATATTAGTGGATAAATGTGTAATAATAACTTTGTTTGAAAGATTGTTTTTTAGAATATGATCTAAGCAAGTGCCTGATATTGGTCTAGCGGTGGAATCATCACAGAAGAAGAAGCCATTTGATTCAACAATATTTTTATGTTCAATCACATTTTTATCTAGGTTATTTTTTATATTAAAATTAAAATCTCCTAATACAAGTGAATTGTTATTTTTAAGTTCATTTAAAAGTGTTTCCAATAAAGAAAAAAAATTATTTAGTGAGTTTCTGTTATTATTCGGCGATCTGTATATTGTTGAAATATTTAAATTGTATTGTTTAGTGTTTATTTTGATACATAGTAAATTATTTTTTTCATCATTGTATATTTTAGGCATTTTATACTCAATTGTACTATGAATGAAGAGACCAACTCCTGCACCTCTTCTATTTTTCCTACATGCAAAAACTTTGTTGTAATGTTTTATATATACAAGATCAACTTCATCGTCTGTAATCCAGGTTTCAGTAAAATTAGTAAGTGTATTGTTAATTTTAAACTATATATAACTATTTCTTAATATTCTTATGTGTATTAGGTTAAATTAGAATGATTGAAGAAGAAAAATAATTGTTATTGATAACGAGTTCTTTTCTTATGTTACATTTTCTAGGTATAAAGTTAGTTTTATCCTAATGATTTATCATAATAAAACAAAAAATAATATAAATTGATTTTTTTTGAAGAAAAGAGATTACCAATTTGTTTTCAAATAAATATATATATATATTTATTATAATATATTATTAAAATTTTTTTGTAATTTTTAGAACTTTATTTTTTTTTATATTAAAATTTTATTAATGATTTTTTTTATATAAACTGACTTTAAGAAAGTATTTAATGTGAGTAGTATAGCTATGCCGGTTTGACTCCAGGAAGTGATGTCATGACCATATATTGTATAATTCAAATATATAGAAAAAAGTTAGGGTATGGAATGTTAAAGTAATATGTGAATTGAATTTATTAACAGTATTATATGTATTAAGTGATTAACCTTGAAATTAGTATTATTGCAATTATTTATGTGTGCAATATATAACTGTAATGAAGCCTGGAAAAGTTCTATTAAAAAGCTTTTGATGTTAGTTAACATAATAAATATGATGCACTATAAATTACGTTCATATGGTTATTAAGCCGGTGTTGTTATTATGTGTAATATAAATTCATATAATATTTTTGAAAGTTAACAAGTTAATGCAGAATAAATTTCATAATTAGAATAAAAACAAGTTAATATACGGAATGTATGTGAATTCATTCAAATCAATATTCATTTTGTTTAACATTAATGTGCATTAGGTGGTTAACCTTGAAATTATTATTATTGCAAGTTAGTATATGTACAACATAAATTGGGTGAGGGCAAAATACTTTGTATAATGTATTATTATATAATAAATCTAATATATTAAGAAGAAATTCTGTTTGTTTGTTTATTTGTGTCTTTTTCACGTAAAAATCACCGTCCGATTGCAACCAAATTTTGCAGGCACATTTCTACGACCCTGGAAAGTGTTATAGGCTGTATTGCGTTTCGGTTCATTGACCCATTGCGGCCCGAAAGCCATTAAAGCTTTTTCGTTTTTTCGCAGGCCTGCTTAAACCATTTGACTGGTTGAAAATTTGCGTAAATGTTTTTTCTAGCATTAGGCGGGTACGAAAACAATTTAGATGCAATATGTTACCCGGACTCGGCCTGACAAATTTTTGTTTCCGATTTATGTTCAATTTTGTACGGTGGTTTTATGGTCTGAAAAAGAGCCTGTAACAAATTTTTATGAAGTTCCGGTAACCCGTTTGTGCACGAGAGCCGAACGAAGTTCATTAATTGAATTTGATTTGAAAATTCGCAAAATTCTTGCTCTTTGGCAGAAAAGGTCACTAGATTAATTTGGTTACGATCCATTGAACCATTTTGGCACCAGGGGTCAGTGAAATTTTGTAATTTACTTTGTTGTTGCGCTTGAACGGTTTGAAATATTGAATTGAAAATTTATGTTCAAAGTGTAGCTCTTTACAATAGAAGCTCTCTGAGTTGATTTGGTTACATTAACCTGTTTAGGCACCAGGGCTCAATGAATTTTTTTAATTTCATTATTGTCGCGCTTAAACGGTTTTACCAACTGAATTGAAAATTTACAAAAGTGTTCCTGTTTACGACAGGAGCTCACTCAGTTGATTTGGCTACGATCCATTAACCCGTTTCGGCACCAGGGCCCAATGAAATTACTTTATTCTTTTATTCTTTTGTTGTTGTGCTTAAACGATTTGTCCAATTGAAAATTTGCACAAGTATTGCACTTTGGCAAAAGTGCAGACTGTCAAAAAAAATTATTGTTTCTAATTTGTGTCTAATTTGACAGGATGAATTTATGGTTCTAAATAAAGCCTGTGACAAAATTTTTGTTATCGTTTGTTAACCCATTTCCGCACGAGGACCTATTAAAAATATTCTTCCTAATTTTTTGTATTGTTATTATATTAAAAAGATATTTCCAACACTCTTTATTTTTATTTATACTGTTTTTAATATACCACAAAATACATTCAATGCAAATTTCTAATATAAATATATATATATTTTTTTTTTTTTTTTACGAAGGTTGATGGAAAACTCGAAAATCACCAAGAGGAACTGCACGTGCTTCCTCAAGGTAGTGTAGGACTTTAATCAACCAAAACCACCCCCTTTTAAAACCAAACTTTAGGATGGAACCTTTAATACGAATGTATAGTTTGGTTTTGGGGATAGGGATGTGGGGAATATAATTGGGGAAATTGGTATTGGGAAATCTGTATTATGAGGGATAGGTAGGAAAATTTGAAGGGGCATTTTGAAGAAAGATGCTAATGTTCTTCTTAAACTTAAGTAAATCATACACATATGAATTACCAACCTTAGGGAACACATGCGATGGTATATGGTTCCACAAACGGGACGTGCACATGACAAACGAATTTCCATAGGCTGTATTTCGCCATCTTGATAACTGAACATGGTAGGGATGAGCATCTGTTGCCCTCCTTGTTTCTCGTTGGAAAACTTTGAGTGGAGGCATTAACTGTTTAATTTCTTTGGAACAAGTGTTAATCCCTACGAGATACCTATAAAACCGACCTTGACCCAACTGAAGTGAGCATAGAAGTTATACTGGAGTCGTTGATTAAACGAATAGCTCTGTTTTGCACATTATCTAAATAACCCAGTGCTGTTCGAGGCCCAGCAGACCAAATGTGTGCATTATACTCCATTTTTGGCCTAATGTACGTTTTATAGATATTGAGAAGATCAGATGCGGAAAAGTAAGTTTTGCAGCGATACAAAAAACCCAAACATTTAACTGCATTCTTAGCTATACCAAAAATATGATTTGACCAAGTCAATTTCTGGTTTAACCCGATGCCCGGCATATTTAAATCCGTTGAATGCTGCAAGACTTCTCCCTGAAATAGTCGGTTAGGAACGGTAGTGGCTATTTTCCGCGAGATCAGACAGCATTGTGTTTTTTTGGTGTTGAACTCAACTCTATTGACTTCACCCCATTTTTGAATTTTTGCTAAATCGTTATTTAGCTCACTAATAGTGAAATTTTTTGCTGTTGTATTAATTTTTTGGTGATTAATGTTACAGCGGCTATGAAATTCATAGGAAGCCACAAGGTTACTGTCGTCTGCGAAACTGTGGATCGGATTGGAGGTTAATGAGAGTAGGTCATTGATAAATATTAAGAAGAGAGTTGGGGATAAAACTGATCCCTGGGGGACACAAGCATTTATTTTGAATTTGTCAGATGAATATCCATCGACCAGTACACGAATCGTGCGATTCGAAAGGAAATCTCCAATCTATTTTAGAAAGACCCTACCTAGACCTAATGGTTTGCACTTTGCCAATAGAGCATCGTGCCAAACTCGATCGAAAGCCTTAGAAATATCAAGATCCACAGCATCAGACTCACCAGAATGGGGAAGGTTGATGCTTAGCTTTTCACAAAGGTAAGTCATGAGGTCACCGGTTGAACGACGGGCTCTGAACCCGTATTGACGATCATGAAGCAAACCTTTGTGATCCAGGTATTTCTCTCAAAAAAATTCTCATTTTCTTCTTGTTTTTCGATTGCCCAAGAAACGAATTGCCGACGTAATGCATGGTCAGTTGGTTTTAATTCTTGCGTCAGCTGGATCTTATAAGCCTTTAAATGGAGATCACGATGCAAAATGTTGAATAATGTGGATGGTTTGATGTTTAATTGCTGCGAACGATGACGAATGGAAGTTTTTGGATCTTTTTCAACACTTTTGCTCACGGCTGCTACATTCTCAGTTGAACGGCCACTACGTTGATAAATATTGCCTCTGTTATCAAGAGCAGATACAGTTTCTAGAAATTTATCAACCATCAGCTTGATGGCACGATTTGTTGGAGCATTTTCTCTACCAAATTTTGTTCGAAATTTCCTAATTACATCTTGAAAACTTTTACCATTTTCAAAAAATGTTGTAATAACAAAAACACGTTGTTCCTTCGTGTAACGTTCCATTAATTAACCGGAATATATTTAAAATATACCTAAAGAAACCTCGTATAAAAATTTCAGGTAGAAAAAAAATGGAGGCAAAATCAAAATAATACCTCAATTTTGAACACCCTTTATCTAACAGGAAAGTTAATTCATCTATTTTATATTTTAAACTACGAATGTTTACGTATAGAACTTTCAGTGTATTTTCATTATCAAATTTCATGTTATGTATATTTGAGATATTATTTGTAAGGGCATTTATAGGTAAAGTTTGGAGATCAATTTCATTGTTGTAAATCATTAAATATTTCTAAGTTTTTTTCTCGTAGTATTTGTATTGGTTTTGTGTTTTCTTACTCTCTCACAAAAACTTTACCTTCCTTCACCCATACGAATTTTATAAGTTTCTTCCTTTTGACATCTCTCGCTTTTTTGTATAGTAAACTAAAATAAGGGGTTAAGTGTTCATTTATAAATATAGTTTCTGGCTTTGATCGCTCTGAGTTTGGAAATATTTGTTTTAACTGCAATGTCACATTCTTCTTTGCCGCCATAATTTTATTTTTAACTATCTGATTTTTAAATTTTACTATAATTTTAGAAGCCTCACCAGAATTTTTGACACGCTTTTTGTTACGAACACCCGCTCCACATCACCTGGTTCAAGCGACACACTTAATTTACTAGCAATTTTATAAAAAGAATCTATTGGATCTATTTCTGGAATACTACCAACTCCAGATACTACCACGAATTTTGCAAGATTTTTTTGCTTTATTTATTGGATTTCCAAATTCATGTTCTCTATTTCATTTTTCAGTTGAGTGTTAGTGTTTTGAAGCTGTAATTTATCATCTACTAAAGAATCCAAGGCTTCCCAGAATTCTCTAACCTCAATTTGTAGCTCATCAAGTTTTTTGTCTTGCAGAGCCTGCTTTTGTAGTATTTCATCTAATTTATTCATTATTGATACATTGCTTTGGATAAGAGATGTATTTCCAGCTACCACTGATGAGTTGTTAGGTCCAATATGTCCTAAAGATTTTCGGTTATTTCGCTTTATTTTGCAAGTGGGACACAACCAAAATTTCTCCGGGTTTTCATGAAGAATGTTTAAATCTTCATTTACCATACCAGTACATTTGTCGTGAAACCATTTTATGCACTCTCCATCGCATTATATAGTATTATCCTTTTTTAAATTAATATTCTTATTGCACTTTTTACAACTAAGTTTGTTTGACATTTTGACATATATTCTTTTCATATATTGCTGTGTTTCTCTGGCTTTATGACACGTAGCCCCATCTTGTTGAAACCACATGTCCTCAATATTAATATTTTCCAATTTTGGCCATAAAAAAGTTGTGATCATGTCGCGATATCTGGTACCGTTAACAGTTATGGCTCTTCCAGCATCATTTTGAAAAAAGTACGGACCAATCACACACCAGACCACAATGCATACCAAACAGTGACTCTTTGTGGATGCGTTTGCTTCTCTTGGATCACACGAGGGTTTACCTCCCCAAATACAGTAGTTTTATTTATTAACGTAGCCACCGATCTCGAAATGTGCTTCGTCCGAAAAGATGGTATTTTTTTTAAACCGTTGTTTTGTTCCAATATCCAATTGCCAAAGTGCCGACGCATGGAATGATCTTGTGGCAGCAATTCTTGTGTCAATTGAACTTTGTAGGCCTTCAACGCTAAATCTTTGTGCATAATACGCCATACTACCGGCACGAGCATACTGATGTCTTTCTCGATCTTGTACTTCACCAGTTTCTTGAAATTTCCTCACAATATTACCAATTTGTTGCTCAGTTGAACGATTATGTCGACCATAAACATCGCGTAATTAGCGAAATACATTTCTTATAAAACGACCATTTTCATAAAATAATTCAATAATTTCAACACGTTATTGTAATGTATACGACTCCATTTTTATAAATGGTAAACCTTCAACTGTCAAAATGACATATAATATGTTTGAAGTGTGTTACGCAGGCGCCTACTTTTCACTAAAACTCAATTTGGAAGCCTCTATTTATAGCAAATTTTCAATTTCTAAACTCTAATAGCTCATAAACAGCGGGTGGCCTAAACATTTTTTTTATGAGACCTATCAATGGTTAAATTTTTTTTTCTCTATCTTTAACATTGTGGAAGTTTTGTAAGCAGACCGTCGTCCGGACAGAGTAAAACTAATAGGCACATTTTTTCAAATTTTTTTTAGATATGTGCTAATAAATGTGAATGTAATGACGAGACGATGAATTATTATTAAAAAATCGTCTTAATCTTCCACTTGATTCAGAGTTTATATGAAACATTAAAAAAATTGAGTTAAAACAACAATTTTCTGTATTTTTATTTTTTCTTAATTTCAAATTTTTCTTCTCGAATATTATAGGAAATATTCTTAATACCTTTCTAACAACCATTAAAGGTAATAAATTTCTTTACCATTTGATATATACATATATTTTTTTAATTTATTCACCTGCCACATAAATATGACAAGGTAATTACAGAGCTTTTCCTTTTCAGGTGAGACTGTAAATGTTGTAAGAGGGAATTAATCTTACGATGTGTGTGGGATTCGAACCGACACTCCCTTGGTGCTTACAGCGTATTTTATACGCTCTTACCCACTAGGTCACAGAGGCCTAAAAAAAGCCTATTACGCTGATATATTTTAAAATTCTACACTTCATTATTTTTTCGAACATTTTGGAAATGGATGGCAACAGTGAAATAGGTCTATAATTACTAAAATGCTTTACGTCACCTTTTTTCTACAATGACATGACATTTGCACATTTGAGCTCCTCAGGAAAAACACCATTTAGAATATGCTATTAAATAAAAAAACTAGGACTTCAACAATATTTTGTACTTTTATTTTGTAACTTATAACAACATATGATGATGTTGCCGTTGTAGAGAATTTAAACATAAATTACTATACAGAGCTAGACAACCTTGTTATCAAATCTAATTATAATAAAAATTTTAAAATACTATATTTAAATATTCGAAGCTTAAGAAATAAATTAGGGGATTTAGAGGTTCTTATTAAATCTTTCGAATTGGATATTCACGTAATTGTTCTAACAGAAACATGGTTAATAGAATCAGAAAATATATTTTTCAATTTAGCCGGTTATACAGCTTATTTCTCTAATCGTTCAAAGCCTTATCTACGTCAGACAAAATACTAGTAGTACTATTATTTTAAAAGAAGAATTTCAAAACTCGAATATATTAATAGTAAAATTATTGAAAGAGAATTTCAATATTTTTGGTGTATATAAATCGCATAATACAAATTTTGATGATTTCATCCAATTTTTAGATGATCATACACTAAAAAATAAAAACTCGTTAATCATGGGTGATTTTAATATTAACTTACTCAATACAGTCAGTGCGGAAGTAGAACGTTTCACAAATACCTTACTCAGTAACGGATTTGTAATTTGCAACAGGTTAACTGAAAAATATGCTACAAGATTCGGAATGAATACCAAAACTATAATAGATCACGTCATAACAGATTTAGTCAAATGCCGATACTACTTACACATTGTGGACACAGATCTCTCAGATCATCAAATGTTATTTGTCAGTATAGATAAATGTCCCAAATTAGAAAAGCATTCCATAGTTAAAACTGTTGTAGATTATAACTCTTTTGAAAGTGATGAAATTTGGAATAGAGTTAGTAGTCTACCTGACTTTGACAATTTAGTGGGCGAGTTAACTAATCTTATAATAAGAAATACAAAACAAACTCCTTTTAAAAATAAACATGAATGGATGAATGATGAAATTGCGAGGGCTATGAGAATTAGGGATTCCTTTTATAAATTTAAAAAGAAATACCCAGAGGACGTACATATAAAGGAACTCTTTCATTTCTATAAGATAAAGACAAAAAATTTAGTCAAACAAACCAAACAAAAACTTTATCAAGAGGAACTAACACGAGATTCCTCCAATACTAAAAAATTTTGGAACTTGTGTAAAAAAATTATGTTTAGTAGAACCACTGATAGTTTTGAAAGTAGTATTAAAACTCTGAGGATCGATGAGATCGATATTGATAATGAAAGGGAAATTGCTGAACATTTTAATAAATATTTTGTCAATGTTACAAAGGAAATTGAAGTTTCAAATGAAAGTATAGATTATAATTATCTAAATAACAACTACCTATTTAATATTCACTCTGCTTTTGAATTAACACCATTAATTAGAGGAAGTCAATCAGACCATTAGTAAATTAAAGTCGACAGCAGCTACAAGCTTTAACCTTATTTCAGCTAAATTTATTAAAAGATTCTCCGCAAAGCTTTCCCCTATTCTGGTCAATTTCATAAATACTTCTTTTGAAACTAAAATTTTCCCCCAAGCCCTAAAAACTGCAATTGTTACTTCTATATTTAAAAGTGGAGATAAAAGAAACCCTTCAAACTATAGACCGATTTCAGTGTTGACTGCATTTTCAAAAATATTTGAAACTATAGTCAAAAGACGTTTAAACTACTTTTTAAAAAACAATAATATCTTAAATGATGCTCAATATGGCTTTGAAGAAAATTCAAACACAACAGCTGCCTGTCTTGATTTGAATTATTTCATTTCAAAAAGTATCGATAAAAAAAAATTTGTAGGCTGCGTGTTTCTAGATCTTCAAAAGGCGTTTGACTGTGTGGATCCTGCTATTTTAGTACATATACTGAGTAAATTAAATTTTGATATAAATCAAAGACTATTCTTTAAATCGTATTTGAATAATAGAGTTCAAAGAGTAAAAATAAATTCTAGTTTGAGTCATCCAAAAGAAGTCTTGAAAGGAGTACCGCAGGGATCAGTACTAGGCCCTGACCTTTTCAAAATATACATTAACGGGTTGGGTCATTAGAATTAAAATGAAAAATACAGTTTTATGCTGACAACGCTGTGATAAAGTATGCGGAAAATAATGAAATTTCGTTAAAAACTGCAATCGAAAGCAACCTTATTTTAATTGGAGAATGGCTGCAAAAGAATCGTTTAAACCTAAATATAAAAAAAACAAAGATTATTGGGTTTAAAAACAAAACTCTTTTGAACACCAGCTTCTGCTATAAAAACAGCCGAATCGAAGTTGTTAAATCTTTTAATTACCTTGGTCTCTTTATAGACTCTAATTTAAAATGAGATGTGCATATTGATCATATAACTAGGAAAATATGTCCTTATATCTTCATATTACATAGGTTACGAATGTACATTAATGATAGTCACCTATATATGATATACTGTTCATATATTCTCTCCAATGTTACATACCTAAATCCAATATGGAGCAGTACGTCATTATCCAATGTTAAGAAAATTGACGTTCCGCACAAAAAGCTATCAAAACTATTCATAAATATCCTAGAAGATTTTCTACGAACTTACTATACACTCAACGGTACTTAAGCTTCATTAGCATCTGCAAATATGAATTATATATAGTAGCGTTTAAAATTGTTAATGACAAAATCAAGCATAATTTCATATTGAATAGGATGTTTCACATCCATAATCACAACACCAGAAATAAATCCAATTTTTACTTAAATTTATTTAGAACAAATAATCAAACTAAAAACTGTTTGTATAAGTGTTTCAATGAGTTTCAATGGACAGCTTTCAATGAGTTACCAACTGAATTGAAGAATATTGATAATATAGTATTATTTAAACATAAAATTAGGGAACATATTAATTCTATATGAATAATTTTGTCAGTTTGTTTCTCAGTTTTTTTTTTCTATTTTCTTTTTTGTTGTTTATATCTTAGTTCAATATTTAAATTTGACGTTTATTTATTAAAAATTATGCGACCATACGGCTACGGCTCTTTAGTTTTAAATAAAATCTATAGATAAATTGTAAATATTATTGTATTAATCAAAAAAATTATTCAGTTAATAAAGAAAAAAAAAACAAAAAACTTCTTTTAAAAGTTTATTTGAAATTCCATCAAAGCCACAAGACTCTGAGTTATCCAAGGAGTTAATTGATTTTAGTACCTCCACAGAGGAAATATGTTCGAAAAAGAAATTTCCTATTTGGTAATTTTCCTGCTTTAAACATAAATTATTAAAACGACAAATATGATGAACGGACTGAAGCACAAAACAATTGACGCAAAATGATTATTGAAAACATTAGCTATTACAATAGGAGCAGAAATTATAGACCCATTAACATTTACGTTAACCAATCTTGTTTTCTCTGATTCATTATCTATTATGCGATTTACAAATTTCCATTCTTTTTTCATATCACCATTGTAATTTGCAAATTTATTCCAATAAAAGGCTTCGCGAGTGCTTACAATTTCTTTTTTTTAAAGTTTGGACAATTTATTGTATCTAAGATTTAATTCTAAATTTAATGGATGCTTTAGACACTTTATTCTTAATTTATTTTTTTTATTAATTTTGTTAAGGAGATAATTAATTATCCAGGGCTTTATTTTTTTTTCTTATTTATTCTCATATTAATAGTTTTCTTACAATCATTTACATAATTAGTCAACTTGATTATAAAATTCGAATATCCAATAGAAATGTTAAAATCGTTATAGACATTATCCCAATTTTCAAATCTTAACTTAATATTAAGTTTAGTAAAATCTATTAGATTTAATTTAGGTATAAATGCTCCAATAACACCACGATCACCTCTGAAATAATTATCAGTTATTTGAAAGTTTGCATTAAGAAGATTACAAGAATTACTATTCAAAGACAAATTTTTAAAACAAGAACATGATCCAAGTATGAATTAGAAATTAACCTTGTAGGTTCATGAAGTAAGGAAACAATAACATTCTCAGCAAGAGTCAAGAAATATGAATCAATTATATTATTATTTAATAAAATATGTAAGTTAAAATCACCAACAATAACAATGTTATCTATATCTAATTTACATAAAAATTCGGAAAATTCTTCTAAAAACCTAATAACACTACAAGAATGACGTCTATAAACACCTACAAAACAAAAACTTTCCTTATTTATATTACAACGCAATTCTATTACATCTGCAGAATCAAAATTGTAATAAAATAACTGACAATCGTAATCATGTTTTACAAAAACACCTACTCCTCAAGCAATATAGGATTCGTTTGAGCAACAAAAAAATTTGTACCCAGGAATATAGAAATCATCAGCTTCGCACTGAAATATCCAAACTTCTGAAACAAAAATAAAGTCAGGAGATTTAGAAAATGAATTCAAATATGCTACTAGCGAATCGAAATTTTTTCTAAGGCTTCTAATATTTTGATGCACATAGCTAGGTATGTTTTCGTTAAATAAAACCTTCGAATGAAATTATATTGTAAGTGATAATATTATGGTTATAATCAATAGCAAAGCTTTAATCATGAAATATAAAAATAAAAAAATTTAATTTTTATCTTAAGGTTGTAAAAACTTTAAATCATACATTAAAGTGCAACAATCTATTTTTCTAAATATTCATACAGTTTTTATTATCGTGATTTTGAAAACATTCCTTTGTTTTAAAAGTTGAGTACAGCAACGTAATAATTTATGCATTGAAAGTTTCAGGGTTAAGGAACTATTTTGTAATCACAACTATTTAATCAATAAATCGTTTAATCAATGACTTATTAATTTAAAGCAGGAAGAATTTCTAATTATGTTATTGAAAACGATAATAATGTTTAAACTTTTATATTATAACTACCCATTATAATTGCAAATAAATCTGATTGGATTAAAAGAATTTAAATAGTAATGTTAAAAAACTATATTTAAAAAATTTGTATTTTACAAAAGCCAAAAAAGTCAAAACCTAAAAGTTAAATAAAAATTAAAAATGGAAAGATATTTTATTATCTTACCTATAGTTTCTAATATTTAATAATTTTTTAAACCTCTACATAATTTTAGACTTTTGTAGGCAACTCAATTGAAATAGGAAAGTGTGATAATGAAGAGACATATAAAAATATAAATACTTTCATACCAGATAAAATGTATGGTTCTCTGAGAGGTTGAAGATCCATTCGATAAAAAAATGTTCATTTCTTGAAAACACATCGCTTTTCAAAAATAGTAACAAATGTAAAATTAAATAAAATTGGTTTTTATTTTAAATTCAAGAGATGAGATAAAGAAACAAGGATCACAAACATATTTGAGCTTATGCCAGCAAATCATATTGACTCACAAGAAAAATTATTAAAATAAAGAAATAAAAAGAACATATATATAATTTTAGTGAGTGGAGACCGTAACCCAGAGTTATCGTTTCTCAAATTTGGTTTTTTCTTAACTAATAACCTTTTAAATTTTTTTTTTTTGGTTATTGGTTATCTCTTATTTCTTAACCATTACTATTCAGAGATATTATTTTAATTAATTATTTTTATTGTTTTCATTAGAAATATTTGAGTTTATTGTAACGTTTTTCTTAAATAAAATTTTAAAAACTTTTGGTTTTTAAAATATTCTTACTGGATGATGGGAGTTTGTTAATTTTCGAGAGAGTATCTGTGTATTAATTTTCAAGTCGATAAGACCTTCGGTTTTTGAACTCCTGATGGGCGCTGGGAGTTGTATGGCAGCTATCCAAAGCACTCAAAATTTTAAAAAACTATAGAACACGTATTTATTATATTTTAAGCGAGTACCTGAGCCCCAATTTTCACGTCTGTAGCTCTTTTGGTTTTTGAAATATTCCTAATGGGATCTGGAAGTTGTAAGGCAGCTGTCCGTCAGTCAGAATTTTGAAAAATTGTCATGCTTATAACCTTGCCCTCTATTTCAGTAGGGCATAGTGAAAATTTCATCGAAATCGATCGAGTGGTTTTCGAGTCTATAAATAACAGACAGACAAACATTTCCACTTTTATATATATTCTAGATTATAAGATATAGATATACTTACCTCTTTTTTCAGAAAGTTTATTTTAATTATTTTTAAAAATTTCTAAATTCTACTTTAATTCCAAATTTAAAAATTTTTTTCGATTCAATTTTATTGCATTCGACTTTAATTTACGGCATCAACTAATAATATTTAAAATAACATGTAGTTCCCTATTTGGACAGTACAAAACAATTTTTCTTAGCAGAAAAAAAAAAATTAACAACAACAAAAACCATAACCTTCTTCTAATTTTGAATTTAGTTAGTTTAATTTTTATTTTAGTTAGAGAATGATTTTTCTTAAAAATTCCAATAATTGATGTTAACCAATAACTTTTACTTTTATTTTTTTTTGGTTATTTGTCAACCAATAAATTTGTTTCTCACTTTTTTTGGTTATTTGTTAACAAATAATTTTTTTAAGTTTTAATGTGCAGGGAATATAATTTTTTGATTTTTTTTAAGTGTTATTTAATAAGACATTGAAAAGGTTAAGAGTTAATTGAAATCCCTGAATTTTACAATATTTTGCTTTGTTCTTATTAATAATTAAGAAAAATTTAAAAATAAAATTTATAATTAAATAATTAAAAAGTTTTATTTGGCTTTAGTATTTTTTCGTAGCAATGCAGATACAGGTTTTTTTCAGATTCAATGGTTATTGAATTTGAAGCGTTTTTTCACGTTTGAAAGTTGATATGAATTAAAGTCAACTTCAGGTTGGAACACCTTTTTTTTATTCATTCTAAAATTTTATTATTATATAAATTAAGTTGTGCAAAGAAAATGAATAATAAAATAAAGATAATATTACCAAAAGAAGTATCGCAATCTATATAAAAAAAAATGACATCGCTTTCAACACACTTCAAAAATATAAATATCAACCAACCTTCCAACATATTTGGGTCAAAATTCTCGATGAAAAGCAAGTCATACATTTCTGTTTCCTATACAGATTGCCCAGCTGAAATTAACAAGAAACTGCTATGGAAATCCAAAATTTATCGAACATGATTAATGAAATTTTGGACTCATCTCCAGATGCTAAAATTGTTTTGGCGGGAGATTTCAACATTCATAACAGGGACTGGCTCATTTTTCTAGTAACACTTCTCCGAGCAAAACTCAATTGGGGAACAAGTTCAACTATTCTCCTCACTCTTGCACCTGTCTCAACTTGTTAAAAATCCGACTAGGATCTCGGACCGTGCTGATCAAGAAGGTCACCTCTTCAAACGGTTTTTCACCAATCATCTAAGTAACTACAGCCCTATTGCTATAACTTCGGTCCTTTCCAAAGTAATGGAAAAAATTATGAATCAGAAACTTCTGAAATACCTGGATCACAAAGGTTTGCTTCATGACAAACAATACGGGTTCAGAGTCCGTCGTTCAACCGGTGATCTCATGACTTACCTTTGTGAGAAGCTAAACATCAGCCTCCATCATTCTGGTGATTCCGATGTTGTAGCTCTTCATATTTTTAAGACTTTCGACTGAGTTTGGCACGATGCTCTATTGACAAAATGCAAAGCATTAGGTCTAGGTAGGGTCCTTTTAAAATCGATTGGAGATTTCCTTTTCGAATCGTACGATTCGTGTACTGGTCAATGGATATTCATCTGACAAATTCAAAATAAATGCTGGTGTCCTTCAAGGATCAGTTTTATCACCCATTCTCTTCTTAATATTTATCAATGACCTACTTTCATTAATCTCCAATCCGATCCACAGTTTCGCAGACGACAGTAACCTTGTGGCTTCCTATGAATTTCATATCCGCTGTAACATTAATCACCAAATTAATACAATAGCAAAATATTTCACTATAAGCGAGCAAAATAATGATTTAACAAAAATTCAAAAATCGGGTGAAGTGAACAGAGTTGATTTCAGCACCAAAAAAACTCAATGCTGTTGATCTCGCGAAAAATTACCACCATTATTCCTAACCTACTATTTCAGGGAGAAGTTTTGCAGCATTCAACAGTTTTAAGCATGCTGAGTATGGAGTTAAACCAAAAATTGACGGGGTCTAATTACATTTTTGGTATAGCTAAAGATGCAGCCAAATATTTTGGGAAATGTTAGATAATGTGCAAAACAGAGCTATTCGCCTTATCAACGATCCCATTGTAACTTGAATGCTCACTCCACTCAGCCATCGCCGTACAATTGGGTCACTGACCTTGTTTTATAGAAATCTCGTAGAGATTAACATCTGTTTCAAAAAATTAAAACAATTAATGCCTCCACTAAAAGTTTTCCAACGAGAAACAAGGAGTGCAACAGAAGCTCACCCCTATCATGTAGAGTTATCAAGATGGCGAAGTACAGCTTATGGAAATTCGTTTGTTAAGCGCACGTCCCATTTGTGGAAGCACATACCATGACATGTGTTCCCTAAAGTTGGTAATTCATATGTGTACGATTTACTTAAGTTTAAGAAGAACATTAACATCTTTCTTCAAAATACCCCTCCAAATTGTCCTATCTATACACCTTAATCCCAAATTTCCCAATTGCCAAGTTTGGAAAACGATTCCTGGAGTTTGGAAAACGTCATCGAAAGTTAGAAGCACTGACTGAGGTCCTAGTGCGCTCTGAAGATCTAGAAATATTCTCCGAAGTCCGATAATACAAACGGTTCTTAGAAGCCCGTCAACATTCTCGGAGATTTCGTTCCAGCAAATTATTTCGGAAACGTTCCCCTGTTGTCTACAAAAGTTTAAGATAATATAGGTTTAAATATTGGAAGTTATAGAAATAATAAAATATCTTATAGGTACCATTTTTAATTTTTATTTAACATTGACTTCTACTTTTAAACTAAACTGATAATGTATGTATTGGATTTTAACTTTACTTCCTTTTGAAAACAATTTTTTTTTTAATATAGTTTTTCAACATTACCATTTAAATTCTTTTAATCCAATCAGATTTATTTGCAATTGCAATTACTAGATGTAATATAAGATTTTAAACATTATTATCGTTTTCAATAAATTATATTATTGAGAAATTCGTCCTGGTTAAAATTAATAAATCATTTGATTAACGATTTATTGATTAAATAATTATGATTACAATATAGTTCCTTAATACCTGAAACTTTCAATGCATAAATTATTACGTTGCTGTACTCAACTTTTAAAACAAGCAGTTATACAAGTATTGATAAATATTTTCTTCTCTTTTATAAAGGAACTAGTGAAAAAATCCATCACATGACAAGCGCACGGCGAATAAAAAAAGTTTTTTTAAATATTGTAATGATACCATAATAATACTATACAATTAATCCGGACCTAATAACTTTTAAATAATCAAATCGTCCGAACTTTTAAATCATTTTTATTATTTTTTCTTTTTTGCGTAGTTAATCTTTGATTGAAATATTATTAAAATGTTATCTATGTACAATATGAATTTCCCATTTCACTACTTTTTTTTTTTTTTTTAAATAAACTTTATTTTATCCTTTATTACAATCTTAAAATAATGGTTTAACTGATAAAAAGTTTAACAAAAACAGCTTATGCATTATTTTATTAACATTTAAATTAATAGCAACAATTTTTATGTTAATTTAATTCTGTAGATTTACATTTATTTGGTGATATTCTAATTGTAAATTTAACAATTTTTATATTTTTGATATTGAAAAAAATTAAGGTAATAAAAAATCAATATTATGTTTTATTTAAGATAAAAAATTTATTATTTATTTATTTATTTATTTATATTAATATTACATACATTAATGTAGTGCAATATTATTGAACCATCATCTACTAAGGCCATTATAGGTTTTTATACTATTATTGAATTATATACTAATATTATTTATTTTGTTTATATTATATACTATATATTTACATTATATTAGGTCGTAAGAGGGGTATGTAAAGAAAAAAACTTACGACCTGTGCAGGGATCGAACCCACACTCCTTCGGTTAATACGCCACACGCCTACCCACTAGGCTACCGAAGCCCCATAAAAAATTGAACCTATCCTAAACTACTTAAAACTACTTACGCTAATTAAAACCTGCGTGTACATTGTACTTGTTTCTAAGTATGATTATTCACCAACCACCAATAATCTTTTTTTATAACTTTATCTCTGTCCGATATTGACATGTCGAATTTCAAATTTGCTCCGTTTATGTTGCCCGGATTATATTCTATAATTTTACATGTAGCCCGTCTATTATAATGGTATAATAGGGGGACATGATATTGGTTATAAATATAACCCTTTTTATCCAAAAAGATGAAATGCTCAGAGGCTATAAAGCCCGTGAGCAAAGTCTTTTCAATGTACTCCTCGTTGTGGTAGAATATATGTGATATTAAACCATTTTCTGGAGTATTTTGTGCTTTATCATAATGTGTTCGAATCAATTTTATCAAAAAATTGTCGATTATGTTTGCTTCCTTATACAAGTACTTATTGGAATAATAGTGCTTGTAGTCGGTTTCGGACTTTCTGCAAATATTAGTGCAAACTCTTATGCATTTTCTTTCAAATTTCCGTAATTTTTCCATTAAACTTCAACTTATGTTGTACCATATTGGTACTCCATATGCAAGGGTAGGCCTTATCAATGTTTGATAGCAAATTAATTTAACTTTCTTACTCAAGTTTTTGTTATAAAATAGTTTTTTTGCCATCATAAAGGATTTGTTGCCTTTGGAGATTATATATTTTATATGCTCAGAGTAGTTCAAATTACGATGTAGAAAAACTCCGAGATATTTAACAACTTTTTTGTTTGCTAAAGGTGAGTTATTTGGACATTTAATAGAAAAACATTTCCAATTTTTTTTTATGTCTGAACTTGTTTTGTCAACCGTATTACGAAAAAGTATGGTTTCACATTTATTTAAGTTCACTTTTAGTTTCCGATTTTACAATAGTCCAAGGTAATGTTGAACATTTTTTGAACTTTTGTTTGGATGCTAATTACTGTGTTTTCCGCGACGTAAACTATTATATCATCAGCAAAGGCTAGAGAGTAGGTATTACCTTTAACATGGTCTAATAATTTTAGCAGCTCAGAGATATAGATTGAAAAAAGTATTGGTGCATTGACCGTTCCTTGTTGCAATCCGTTGTTAATTACAAAGGTTTTGCTATGAACATTCTGAGAACTTTGTATTATGAAGCTGTTATTGTATAACATAGTGTATAACAACGCAGTAAGGTGGTAAGGGAAATTATATTTATATAGCAATTTATAGATTAGACTATCTAGCCAAACTGAATTAAAGGCTTTTTCAAAATCAATTAAACAGGCTCCAACACCGTAATTTTTGTTTACAAACCAGCAGATATCCGAAGTAAGTTTAGTTATCGTGTGAATAGTATTGTGTTTAAACCTGAATCCGAACTGATTTTGGGGTATTATATCTTTTGACTGTGCAATTTTTGTAATTTTGTCGTTTATTAGTGTTTCAAAAACTTTACTAATGTTAGGCATTAAGCTGATTGGTCTATAATTGCTAGGATCAGATGGGTCTTTGCCTAGTTTTTTTTAGCAATAACGTTTCCGATATTTTCCATATTTGTGGAAAATACGAATTATTAATTGCATTGTTAAAAAGTATCACATATTTTGAAATTATTAAGTTACTCAAGTTTTTCAACACAATATTAGGAATTTTGTCTATACCACACAAAGTTTTATTTTTTAAAGTTTTAAATTTCGAAAAAAGTTCATTTTGGTTTGTGTATTGGCTATTTTCACCACTTTGCTGAGGTGATTTATTTGTATTCGAAAAGGTACCAAGAGAAATATGATTTGTATGCATTTCTTCAATACTGTTCTTGAGATGGTTTATTTTCTCTGAGATTTTTCTATGTAATTGACTATTGAGAGACATTTGAGTTTTATGTGTACTTTGTACATATGTACCTAATACATTTGGAATTGCTTTTTGATCTTGAAGTATATATTTATTTGTGTTAACTTTTTTTAAGTTTAAAATATTAATGTTATTTTGAGTGCGTAGTGATATGTCGTTTGGATCTATGTGTAGGTTAGTAATTTTATTGGAATTATTTCTATGGAATATTTTATTTAACTCTGGGAACATATTGTTATTTGGTTGAATATTCTGAAAGCGGCGTTGCCAATATTTGTTGATTTCTATACGTATTTGTTCTTTAATAAGTGTTTTGATATTATTTAAAAGACTTTTGAGCAATTCTAAGTCGTATGCACGATAATTATATCTTTGGTTGTTGATTTTGTGGATGTCTTTTAATAAGCTTTTTTTTTATCTAGCAGAATTTTTAATTTATGTGAATAAAATTTATTTAGACGGTTGGGGTTTTTATTTTTCGGTATAGTTTCCTGCATATTTTTTGTGATTATTTCGTTAAGCTGAAGAAGATGGTAGTCTATATTTTGCATTGAAATGTTGCTATTATCTACAATTTTAGTATTATCACTTAGGTATTTCTCAGTATAGTTAAGATCTAATTTTGTTTGAAATGTTCTCCAGTTTGTTTTTGAAAAATTAAAACTGTTGTTATTTGGTAAAGTTTCGGGCACATGTGGTAGCTCATCGTTTATAATTGAGAAAGGTATAAGAATGGCATTATGATCGCTATCATATGGCAACGTTGAAACTTTATTGTATACCTCATCAAACCTTATTTTGATTCTCACATCTACAATTGTGAGATCAATGTAGGAATTTGCGCGCGGTAGTGTTGGTGCATCTGTTAAGAGTAGTTTACATTTATATTTTATTTGTTTCTAACCATTTGTGTAATTGTACATCTCTAGCATTGTTGACGGGATTTAGCCATGAGCTGTGTTTGGCATTCAAATCTCCGGTTAAGATATAATAGTTATTTAAATTGTTTAAATTTAGTGATTCGAAAATTTTTTTTAATTCTGTTAAAAAATTATGCGTGTTTCTATTTGTTGCGTAAATAGAAATTATGTATAATTTTTTTCTTTGCTTTAATTGTAAATATATAATGATAGGTTCAATGCATTGAAAATCTTTGAACATATCATTATTTACAATGTTAAAATGGAAATGTTTTTTAATTCCTATGGCAACACCTCCGCCATCGAGATCAATTTGTCGATCTCTTCTAATTAAATTATAATTATCAATGACCATATGGTCGACTGGTTTAAGCTTTGTCTCACTCATGCATATTATGTCAGGCCTATTGTTTTCCAGAAAATGCAAAAGAGAGAATTTTTTATTCTTGGAAATTAATGAATTGACATTTATCGAAATTAATTGATAGTACATGCTATTGTTATCATTAGTCATATTGTTGGTTGGTTTCAATACTCATACAGTCGAAAAGTATGTTAATTCTATCCGTGTTAGTATTTTTTTTTTTTTCTACGTTGGTAATTTTTTTTTGCATTTCTTGAATGCTATTTCTTATTTCTATTAGAATGTTAAGTATTATTATTATTATTATTAAAATTAATATTATCACTAAGACTAATACTACTGGGAATATTTTTTTTATTACTTACAATACTCGCATATGAAACATTTGGACGGGTAATGATGAAGGCCATGTGCTTATTTTCAATTTTTTGCTTGGTCACTTCCGTTGCCTTTTCACGTTTTTCCAATCTTGCTTGATACTCTGGACATTTTTTATATGATGCTGGGTGACCAAAATTTTTACACAACGTGCAGTACAATTTTTCTTTCGGGTCATCAGCTTTTATATTGCATGTTCCAGGTAGGTGGCTTTCACCGCATTTTACGCATCTATATTCCATACTACAGTTGGATGACGAATGATCGAAGCGTTGGCAACGTGTGCATTGCATGATGCATGGTTTTTTGATTGATTCCCAACGTATTATAAGATGATCAATAGATTTAATTTTTTTTATTTCATTTATTAGGCTACGTGGTGACGCCTGTACAATGAAGAACGGCAATGTTTTATTTTGTGATACCGAAATTCTTGTGGTAAGTCTTGTGACTTTTTCAAATTTAGTGTGCTCATTTTCGTATTGTTTTAGGTTCTCTAAAACTTCTTCACATGAATAAGTGCTGTTTAATCCTTTTAATACTAAGGACAGTTTCTTATCTTCTTTTGGTGTGAATGTGTAATAATTCACACCAGATTTATCCAATAGTACACGTGCCTCTTTAAAATCATTGATATTGTAAGTATATAGTACATTTCTACTTTCACCAGCTTGTTTTATGAGGAAATCATTTATTTTTAAATCTTTTCCTAGGATTTGTTTCAACGATTTCAAATCGGTCATTCCAAAATTGATGGGTGGCATTCTTTTTTTTATATGTTGACTAGCATCCTGTTGGTTACTATCCTGACGGGGCTTTTGTGAGCTTGGAGCTTGCTTTATCGGTGCGTTTTTTATTTTCTAAAACAGCTTTTTTTTCTTTAGTTCTTTTAGCAAGTTCCTGTATTTTATCGCCCAACTGTGGATTGGGTTCGTCAGTAATTTCCATTAGCGGAGCATAAAAGTTTTTATTTGCACGTGGTTGTCCGGTAGCGGGATTATTTTTTTCATCAATAAGAGCTCTCAATTTTTGATTGTCTTCCATTAACATGGGCAGCTGCTTCTTTAACTCTTCAATCTCTTGAAGGTGAATGCTTTTCGTTTTAGGCATGTCGCCCTCATCTAACGATTCGTCCTCTACTTCAGTTCCAGATTTTCTTTTTTTATTTAATTGAACCAACTTTTGATTAATTGATTCTTTTAACAAATTTTTGGATGTACTCGCCTCACCATTCATGAACCCAATTGTCTAGATTTCTAAAAGGAAATTCAAAAGCTGCTGCACAATATCACAAAATAATGGTTTTATATTATATTATACGAGAATAATATAATTTTATTTTTATTTCGCTGAAAGCATTTCTGCTATTTATTTCCATGTTTTGTTATTTTTTCTCTTCATTGATAAAAATAAAATCATTGAACATACATTGAAATTCTCGTATATTAAAATTTTTTTTAATTTTTTAATTTAACTTTTAGGAGGTTTGTCACAATATGTGTTACAAATTATATTATTGTTACCTACTGTATTATTGTTATTAATTGTAATATTGCATTATTGTTGTTAGGAGTTTTATTATTTTTGTTAGAAGTTTTCTCATTTCTAAAAATTAGGGCTTTTGTCTTTGATAATATACCTAACTTAAAAAAAAAATTTTAAGAGTGTTGATATTAGGAAATTTGACATTTAGAAGATTTGAGGTAGAGCCTTTTTCGTTAAATAATAACTTCGATATAAACGATTGAAATTATATTGTAAGTGATATAATAATAATCTTTGATCATGAAATAGAAAAAGAAAAATTTTTTATTTTAATGTTTTAAAAACTTTTAATCGTGCATTAAAGTGCAACAATGTATTTTTTAAAATATTCATACAGTTTTTATAATCGTGATTTTCAAAATATCCTGGGTTAAGCCGAAGAATAAAATTTTTAAAAATCTTGTAAAATCAAATTGGATATTGAATAAATATAGCCTAAAGAGCCTACAAATACATTTTTTTTTAAAACAGGGTCGCAGGATGTGAGATATATTCTGGTACCATATGGTACCGCTAGGTCACTATGTGAATAAATTTAAAAAAAAATGCAAAATATTTATGAAAATGGTTGTTTATTGAGAATGAAATTGCCTAAAGCAAGAAATACACAAACCAATATCACATTACGAACATTCTGTTCGTATTCTTGCACATCGTCTTTCATTACTTTCAGTGAAAATCTGAAGTAACTAATAAGATTAAAATTAAATAATTATAAAATTTTTAATTGCACATCGTCGTTTTTGTATTGTTGCTTGGACAAAATGATCAGTGCTGTCAAGCCTTATTTCATCTGAAATTTTTGCTCCAACAGAACTAAAAGGTGATTTTGCGCTTTTTCCTCCAGCTACTGGCATAGTGCCATACTTAATTAAATAATTTTGGACTATATAACGCTTAAATTGCAGCTGTGATAATTTGGGATTTGATCGATTATCCAGGCATTATGTATAACCACACATAATATATCCAATAACCAAGTAAAAATTTACCACCACCATTGTTTTCCTCTGGTTCCTACTCTGTAGAGGTTTACATCCCAGTCAATTTTATCAGTACCACCCATAAATTTTTTATACTCTGCTAAGCAATGTGGCCCAGAAACCGTTATATTTTTTTATTGTTGCCTCGAATATCTTTTCACATTTTTTAGAGGTTCATTACCATGACAAGAAGACAAAACTGTCACAACAGAATTATCCATCCATCTTGCTACTAGTACATTTTCTTCCAAACATTTTTGGTGTTCAAAAGTACCTTGAGTTTTTTTTTTAATCTGCTTTTATACTAGAAATCGGGCAGTCTTTAGGTATGCGATTGTCTCTAATGGTTCCGGTTGCCTCAAAACCTCTTTCGGTTAAATGATTTTTTAAAATAAATCCCGTAAAAAGGTTATCAAAATCAAATTTGTAAGGTAGATTTTGTTTCTCTGCTGGAAGTTTATCAATCATGCTAAAGGTGCAGCTGCTTTTCCAAAAGAAATTTCATAATGTTGGATGCCTTTGAAGCTTTGGCCTTGATATATGTCAAAGTTTAATAAATAACCCTAATTAGCATTAACACTCTAAACTTTATACCCAAACTTGATTGGTTTTTCTCTAATGAATTATTTACAAGAGTGACGTCCAAAATATTGAATCATGCTCTCATCGTAGCTAATATGCTGTTCGGGTGCAAAATGTTGAACATATTTTTTTTGTAAGTGAATAATAAGCGGTCGCAATTTCCACATTTTGTCAGTTGAATCAACTTCACTATTATTTCGGAAATGTATACACCTCATTAGTTGAAAAAATCTATCCCTTCGCATAGCTTTGGATACAATAGGCTGATTTACATCTGGCATTTCTTCCCAATAGTTTCTTTTTGATGGACGTGTACTATATCCACCGAGTATCATTATTGCAAAAAAAACTTTAAATTCTTCCGCACTTTTATTTGTACTAGACATATTCCTTAATGTGGCGTACGAATTAATCTCATTTTGTAGCATCTCAATAATAAAGTCATCAAAAAAGAGTTCAAATAAATGAGGCTCCGTTTCCACATTAATAGTATCTAAAATTTATTAAGTTTTAATTTTGTTTTAATTTTTCCACTTAAAATGTTTCATACCACTTTCATAATCAGGAATAGTATATTTGTTGCCTCTTATTTCAGCTCCAGCTTTTAATTGGTTTACATTCAGATTATCTGCAAGACCACCTTCATCTTCCTCTGCAGAATTTTTATCTACTTCTAAATTTTAAAGCACTTCTTCCAAAGTACAATTTCTACAAAAACAAAATTAAAATAAATTTTTTTTCTGCAGATATAACAGCCTAGCGGTACCATATGGTACCATAAAAGTATTTTACGCAAAACACACCCAAATTTTTTTTTTTTTATTTATTTAAAACTTTTATTATAATTTTACATGTTTTTTTTTTCAATAAAAATTAAAATATACTTATTAGAATTGGAAGAATTAAATTATTTTAAATATTTAAAAAAAACTTACTTGAAACATGATTCCATTTTTTTCGCATTTTGAAATTTTTATAAAAATAAACATATAAATTACCTTCAAACATAAAACTTATGGCTTGCTTAATGTAAAATTTCAATTTTTCTATATTTTTTCTTTCACTTAGTGCAAATTGCATAATATTTTGAAAATAATATAAACGACAGAGATAACTGAATTTACGAACTATTATTTTTGGTACCATATGGTACGGCTAGGTTAAACCCGATTTATAATAAAAGACAATATCCTTCTTTTAGGTTTTTAAATTAGATTAGGTTAGTATTAGTTTATCTACAATAATAATTGTTTTTTTTTGCATATTTTTTAGCCAAAATTCAAAAAATTTTAAAATGAATATGTTTGAATTATTGATTAGATATAATGTATACCTACTAAATAAATAAAAAAAATATAATAAAAATTTTTGAATAAAAGAAATTATTAATTACAATTATTAATTTTTGTAATTATTATTATTTAATTACAAAAATTAATACGAGAGCTGAAATAACTTCAGTCATATCTTTAGTAATATACAAACTATAATTTATTCTATTTTAGTTTTATTTAAGAGTAATTGTATAATATTGTTGGTAAATAAATAACACATTTAAAAAAAAAAAAATCTCCTTCTGCTGCTGATATTTGCGTGCCCTTTTTTTTAAATTTAGAAGCACCGTAAAATATTTCTAAATACTGATACTAACAAGAATAGGCTAAAAAAATATGAAAATATGTATTGATTAAAATGATGTATTGATTTATTGATAGATTAATATTAAAATTTTTTGAATTTTGGCTAAAAAATGTGCAAAAAAAAAACAATTATTATTGTAGATAAACTAATACTAACCTAATCTAATCTAATTTAATCTAATTCTAATTCTAATTCTAATTCTAATTCTAATTCTAATCTAATCTAATTTAAAAACCTAAAAGAAGGAGATTGTTTTTTATTATATTAAGATGTTTTTAAAATCACGATAATAAAAACTGTATGATTATTTAAAAAATACATTGTTGCACTTTAATGCACGATTTAAAGTTTTTAAAACATTAAAATAAAAAAATTTGTTTTTTGTATTTCATGATCAAAGATTATTATCATAATATAATCACTTACAATATAATTTCAATCGTTTATATCGAAGTTTTTATTTAACGAAAACGGCTCTACCTCAAATCTTGTAAATGTCAAATTTCCTAATATCAAAACTCCTAAAATTTTTTTTTTTTAAGTTAGATTTATTATCAAAGACAAAAATCTTAATTTTTAGAAATGACAAAACGTCTAATAAAAATGATAAAACTACTAACAACAATATAATTAGCAGCAATAATACAATAATATAATTAACAACAATAATACAGTAACAATAATATAATTTGTAACACATATTGTGACAAACCTCCTAAAAGTTAAATTAAAAAATTAAAAAAATTTTTAATATACGAGCATTTCAATGTAATGATTTTATTTTTATCAATGAAGAGAAAAAATAACAAAACATGGAAATAAATAGCAGAAATGCTTTCAGCGAAATAAAAATAAAATTATATTATTCTCGAATAATATAATATAAAACCATTATTTTATGATATTGTGCAGAAGCTTTTGAATTTCCTTTTAGAAATCTAGACAATTGCTTGTATTTTCGCAGCAACATTTCTTCGCATGGATTGGAAAAAATGAAACCAACATCATAAAGATGAGTATTGGAAACCACCTTTTTTAAAGCATTTCTTAAGCTTCTTTCATAATCAATAAATAATTCTTCATAATCATGAAAATATTACATTGAAGATTGAATATTTGAATATAATACGTATACCTTAATTGAATTCATGTGGAATCAGAAACAGTTTATCAATATCAATATCATCATACCTTATCAATATCATCCACAAAATTTGCAAAAATTACAAAATATTATATGATAAAACTAACATAACAAAACAAAATTTTAACAGAAAAGAAAAACCTCTAACATAAATGTCAAAACTCCTAAAAATTATGACATATCACTCACCATTTGGAAATGACGTAATAATTTTATAATTCCTGAATTTGTATTATCCATTTTTTTAGGGATTTGACATTTAGGAGATTTCACGTAGAGCCAACGAAAACATACTTAGCTATTCACTGATTTATATTCAATTATAATGAAATACATATTTTGTGGGAAAATTATTTTGTATAATCCATATATTTAATTATATGTTTAAATCAAGCTTTAAAACTTTTTTTATTTTTTTATAAATATATGTAAACATTAAATTAAGTTTAATATTAAATTCATTTAAATTAATTTTCATCTCATAATAAAATTTGTATGTGCTATATACAAACAAATAATACGAACATATGTCTGAAAAAAGTTTAATATTTTATTTTTCATAATTAAAAATTCAAAATTCAGAAGGGTTTTAGCAAGGCAACTTTATGAATGTTTTGTCTATACTAAATGGAATAATAATTTTATTAATAACTAATACTAATACCAATAATAATAACTGCTACAGTGACAGTAGGGGTTGCCTTCAATAATTACCTCATGCAGTAAGGTGTTATATACTACTGCATGATGTAACTGTTGGAACGGCTATAGTCACTGTTAGCAAAATACTAATAACAATAGGCGGACTCATTGTTTTCCTACAGTTCCACTCCTAATTCAATGTTTCCGCATCATATTTCCTACCTCTTCCTACCTCTACTTTCTAGCCAATATACTGCATTAGATGGTAAGGGTTTCATCCCATTATATTGCCTAAAGGAAGGTCGGTTTGTGAGAACTTACTTCTTGCATAAAATTTAAGGACCTGTACTTCATAAGCTTAAAACATAGTTATCCATATGCTTTTACTATAAAATAAAATGTAAAACAAACCTAACTACATATTAAATAATATGGGGCTTTTCTCAAGATTACGTGACCCTTCGTAAGTCAAGATCAATCTATGTCAATGGCACTTCGTAACATCAGCTTTAAGAAACATATATCACTAACTACGCATCTCGTCTTTTAAGGAAGTAAACGATATTAGGCTTTCCCGTTTAAATTTTTTTATTTAAACCGTTATATATTTAACTCTATTGAATATATATATGTATATTATATATAAATATATATAACTAAACTACTAATAATATATATATACATATATATTTAATCTTAATTAAGTAGGGCAATTATCTAAAGATAAAGAAGGGTGTTGTCGTTGTGGAGATATAATAGATCAATCATTATGTGGAAGGTTAGAATCTGCTTTTGAAGAATGTATAAACATATAGTTTGAATACATGTACAACCCATAGTTCTAGAAATTATAAAATTCGCCCAAATTATTTTAAAATACTAAAATATTAAAAAAATAATATTGTAAGAGTTATTGTAAGAGTTTTTAGTTTAAGAATAAAAATAATATTGTAAGAGACAGGCTGTGAACATACTAACGGTTCGTACGGGTATCTAAGAGTTGACAAAGGCAACTGTATTCTTTCTCGTTTTTTATTAATTTTGTTTTGTAATTTTTGAAATAATCGAACATAACGACAAAAAATTGATTTTATACAACACAGAATGCATACATCCAACTCATTATTCCCTTGATTTTGTTGTGTTATTATCACTATTCTTCTTTGCTATTCTCTTTCTATATTTTGTCATACAAAAATTCAAGTCGACTTGTTGAGGTAAATAATGCGTAATTCAAACGCATTCCTCGCTTCATATAAAAAAAAATTTTAACATTCAGTTACAAGTTGAAAATTTCATATAAAAAAGAATGAGTGTCGTGAAGCCATTCCCTTGGTGTTTTACATTGCGATAATAATAACAGCTTAATGTGTTGTGGACTATGGTATTAAAATATATTGAAATTGTTACCTATTTTTTGTGATACATTTTACTGTTTTACAAATGATAGTTTATGTTATGTCAGGAAAATATGTATAATGTTTATATGGATATTGTTATATGTATAATTATCATGTATAATGTTTATACTTACATATTATTATGTATAATATTTATTGCGATGTAAGTAAAGTATAAATCAAAATTATTTTGTGTGATGTTTTTGGAGCAATATTGTATGTTAGAAAATAAAATTAATATGATGAATTTTAATGAATTTTTCAATGGATTTTTGTCCAAATTCCAAGGGAAGCACTCATTCCGTTCAATGTATGAAGTCCGCGTCTCTGATAACTACTAATAATATATATATACATATATATTTAATCTAAATTAAGTAGGGCAATTATCTAAAGATAAAGAAGGGTGTTGTCGTTGTGGAGATATAATAGATGAAATTTAAAAATTTTTAGCAAAATATTTTTTTTTCATTTTCTTTTCAAAATCAGATTTTTTAAACATTTTGAATAAACCCCAAAACGAAAAAAACGTCAAAAATATTACCCCGGGCCGTTATACCCCTAAGTGTTATCCCACCAGCGGAATTTAGTTTGGGGATACTGTCCCATTAGCTTCGAGTAAGAATACTCTTAAATTGGTGGGATATAAATGCCCTAATTTAGTATGATCCACCTAAAAAAATTCTAAAGAAAAAATTAGTATCAAAAATAATACTTTCTGTTAGATAAACAACTTAAATTTATTAATTATATAATATTATTTATTACGTTCCAAAGTGTGACAAAAAGTCTCTCGCATATAATATATATTATAACACATTTATATTCTTGCCAAAAAAAATAGTAAACCGCTTCTAGAAGCCACACTATTTCAAAAGCTTTGTAGTTAAAATAATTATGTAAGAAAAATAATTAGCAGATATTTTACAATTAGTTTTAAAATAATTTTTTTGGTGGGAGTTATGTGAATATATATGTACAGGTGAGAATCTAAATTAGGAGGGATTTTATAGTTTGTTACAAAATCAGGATTAAATACATATTCTGGAAAAAGCGTATAATCTTAACTTCGTAACCGACTACAAAATGTCTCCTAATTTAAAATCTCACATATTGATATATATAAATTTTCTAATTTAAACTTGATTTAATGTTTTTAAAAAGAAAAAAATTTAAAAAGGTTTTTAAAGCTTGATTTAAAATTTATGTTATTTAAAATTATTATGACTTTTGAGAAGTTTTATAGCTATATTAAAATTACTAAATATTCAGATAAATTTAACGGGTTCAATATGAAAAATTTTTAGATTTTGGTTTGAATATTTCATTAAAAATTTAGTATAAAATATAAAGCTTGGCTTAAATATAGAATGTAATAGAAATATTATTAAATTTGATTAGTGTTTTCTAGATGTTTACAAAAATGTAGAGTTTAAAAGCTAAAATATAGCAATGTCGCTATAAACAGTGGAGGTTTTAAACAGCAAAGTATAAATGAAAAGTTTTATGTCTTTGATATTTTAAATTGGAGAAATAATATGGTATTTATTTAAAAGTGTTGAATATTCTAAGTTATAAGCTGGAGATATGAAAAGTTTGGTTCAAATACCTAATTAATATTATTATTTATTATTATTAAAAAAAAAGAATTAAAAAAGTTTATAAAGCTTGATTTAAAATTGATAAATTATTATGATCTTTGAGAAGCTTTATAGTTATATTAAAATTGGTAAATATTATTATCTTTTTTAAAAAATGCTTTTAAAGCATGTAGATAATAGAAAGATATGAAAAGTTTTTAAAGTTTGGTTTAAATAAATAATTTTACTTAAATAAAAAACAAAATTTCTCGATTAAAGTTTAATATTTATCTAAAAATTAAAAAAAATTTTTTAAACTTGATTTGTATGTGTTCATAATTAAATGTATACAAATAATTTTTTTAATTAAATGTTTTATTATAATATATAAAAATTTAACTTTTGGTAATAATGGTTTTACTTTAATTAAAGCTGTGATTTAAGCGATTGAAATTATATAGTTAATAATATAAACTGTGATCATCAAATACATATTGAGAATGTGATCAAGTTCAAGTTAAAAGTTCAAGTAGGTAAGTGAAAAAAATAAATAAAAAAAATAAACTTAAGTATAAAAAGTTGTTTATAATATCAAAAAATAGCATTGCATTTTATAGTAAAAGTATATTTTGATTAAATAATATCTTGTTTATTTATCCATGAGACATGTTTTTTATCAAAGCCTAAGCCATCTAACCAAAACTTAATTTCCTTTTTTTTTTATTATTTTTTCTACAAGGTAAACATCAGAAAATTTAACAGATGTACGTTCAGGTTCATAAAAACTGCCTTTTATTGGTTTTTGTGTGTAATCAAGTAAATTGTATGTTATTGGATCAGTTCTTTTTATTTTCGCTATTATATAAATTTCCATTGAATAATTAGTTGTACAACCTTTTGCATTATACCTTTAAATTTCCTTATACGAACAAAATCTCCATCTTTGTATTTTGCTTTTGCTTTTGCTATTTATATGTACCTTGTAAACTAAATTGTTTCCATGAAATATCTTGTTTTTAAGGGTACGATTGAAACGTTCTACAATTTAAGCTTTTAGCTCTGAATATGTGTGATAATGGTTAATTTTATTTTTCCTCATTAGGTTTGGAAATTCTTTGTTGAAAAATGCCGTACCTTGATCAGATTGTAAATTTTCTCATTTTTTTCCAGCACGCTTAAAAATATTTTTCATTGCGATTAAAACATTATCAGCGTTTTTGTTTTTAACCGGTTCAGCAAAAGCAAATTTCGAAAATATATCAACAACTGTTAATAAATATTTATATCCCTTGTTATATATTGCATATGGAATCATTTCCGCAAAATCAATTTGCCAAGTGTCATTTAAACTCTTTTGAATTAATTTTCTTCGTGTAAATTTTCTTTTGGCACGACACAACTTGTAACCTCGATATTATTCTTGTACCTTTTAATTAAATTTTCCAAAGTGATTTTATATTTTCTAAAATCTATATTTATCTATTGTATGATATTCACATGTATCCGGTCCAGAAGTAGAATTATCATATGCCCATGGACAAAGCGTAAAGAGTACCATAAATTGAAGTGTTCATTTTTACTCCAAAATAATTATCAGCGTGTTTGTGTAGATTTAATATTAGTTTCTTATGATCATCTAATAAGATGGAGGAATAAATATTGAGAAACTCCGTAAGTCGTAACTTCCATAATTCCAAATGACTGTACTAAAAACATGTTCGCTGATTTTATATTATCTCTCGATTGAATTTTAAATTTAGTTTCTTGTCAGATACTGATCAAAAATGATTAATTTTATTCATCCATTTACAATGATAATAGCGAGACCATCTGGATGTGGGAAAACAACATTTGTGTGTAATTTAATTGAAAATATTAACACATTGATTTACCCGTGAATTGAAACAATAAAATGGTGTAACCCAGAAATTTCTGCTATTCCGAAAAATATAAATTTTCCTGACATAGAATTTTATACCAATATTCAGAAAGAGTTTAGTGGAAATAAAAATAAACCTACTTTAATAGTTTTAGATGATTTAATGTTAGATTCTGCAAATAAACAGCTTTGCAAACTATTTACTAAGGGTTCATACCATCGTAATTTATCTATTGTATTGTTAACACAAAACGTTTTTCATTAGGGGAAATTCTCACGAAATATTTCATTAAATTGTAAATATTTAGTGCTTTTCAAAAGCCCTTGAGACAAATCACAGATTTTTACTCTTGCTAGGCAGCTATATCCAGAAAATATAAAGGGTTTCTTAAGAATATATAACGAGGCAACATCAAAACCGTATGGTTATATTGTGTTGGATTTTACGCATAACATTAACAATTTATTTCATATAAGGACTACCATGTTTTCAAAACAATATTGTATATGCTTCTGTGATACAGATGATTTGAACAACAACTGTCAAAAGTATGAAGCGATTGAAGAATTAAATATTGTAATGATGACATTATAAAAACTATTGCTGAAATTGCTATCAATATATTAATAATGGCAATAATAAAATATCACCAGCACAAAAAGTTAAGTTAAAAAAACATAAAAAACAATTACGATTTTTAGCCTGCGCAAAGAAAAGTATAAAAGCCAAACGAAAACATTAGTTCAACATGGTGGATTTTTACCAACTTTAATTGGTATTATCTGGTGTAATAGGAAAATTACGTAGTAAGACATAATGCAGCGTATGATTGTTATGTTATCCGAAACATTTTCAAAATTTAGCAAATTATTTTAAGACGATAAAAACTTGAATTTTTAAGATCAAAAAATTAAAAAAGTTTTATACGAAAAAAAATTAAAACCATTGCAAAAATGGTACTTATATCGTCAAAATCTCATCAAATATGGGATTAACAAGAGACATACAAAAAAATTACCAAAAAACGTTAATAATGCTACATTTGATACAGGCACCCAAACAAAATTCTTCTCTAAAGGAAATGTATATACAGAAACTGAATTACCTAAACATAAATCAACATAAGCACAAACCAATTTTGTATCATTAGGTACCGATGATGTGTTTGAATATGATCCTAAAAAAGAACATTCAAATATGGATATTGATTTATCACATTACGGTTTTGATAATGAAAATTCATTTAAAAAATTAGCTCAAACTGAAATGTTGAAAGGTAAAAAACTAGTTGAAAGACCATCTCTAAGCTCTGATTATCGAATGTTTGAAACACCAAATGGTGATGTAATTACCGTTGCTGGACCATCTCCTGAAAAAATGAAGACCCTAAGATCGGCCGACAGTTCAATTTCCTAAAGTATACTTTAACAGTTTCCTGAAACAAAAAAACGAAAGCTAAAACCTTTGCTAAGAAGTCAAAAACTAAGAACTTCATCTACACCGGAATGGACAACATGTAAATAGTTGAGCATTTCATAGTTTAGAAGAAGTGTGTAACCAACCAAATCTATAGGCTACACATATTATTCATATGATGATTCAGAATTACATTTGGATGATTGGAAGTTTAATTTTTTGCCAACTCTTATTCAAAATATAATACATAATCCAGGATGTACTCGAAACCGGATTTTTAAAGAATTTTTTAATGAAATTTTGACATACATCTCTAATCCTAAAAATTATAATGATGCAACAATTAAAAAAAGTATCAGAACTTAATCGGAAGGATTTAATTCGAATATCGCAAACTTTTGATGAAAATAGTTTTTATATACAAGTTAATCATAGTTATAATGTAGAAACATTATTAACTAAACTATTTCAACAGAAAAAAAATATAAAAAATTTCAAAACAAAATTACGAACTATTCAAATTAGCTATTGCTAATAATAAAGACGAATTGAATAGAATAGTGATGATTTATTCAAATATAGTTCAATCAAACTGGAAGTAGTAAAGTGCATGCATTGAGACCTATCAACACAGAATACCTATAAATATTGAATTTGAAAATGTACATACCTATAGAAAAAAATATTTTTGAAACTATAGCGATTAAAATTTGCAATCAATACGGTGATGGAATAAATTTCGTTCCAAGCTTCTATCCAACAAAAATTGTTTTACACTTTAAAAAGCATTGATTGCTAAAAAAACAATGTAAATACTAGTACTCAAATATTTTATTTATTTATTTATTTATTTCTAAAAAATTCTCAAAAAGAGCTCATTCGCTCGCACATTATGTTAAAATCTTACTAGCTATATATCATTCAAAAAAATCAAAAACAATAACAACATAACAAAATATAAAAATACAAAAAGAAAAAAAATCTAAATCCCTTAAGAATAAAGAGCTTAAATATATGTAATGTTAATTCAAATTTTAAATCCAGTATAAATTCAGTTAAATTTAAGTTTATCATAATATTATGTCGTAATTTAAAGATCACATTACTAAAATTATAAATTATATTAAAAAAAATTAGAAATGATTAAAAATTAAATTCATATACAACTTATTACTAATTATTATTTTTCAATTCAGTTTCACAAACAGATATTTTAAATATTAATCATCATGATTTCATCTAACATCATATTTTTTATTTTACTTTTAAATGTATTTTCATTAAAAAAGAGGCTGTCAACACAAGTACAAATATTTTAACTGATGCAAACATAAAAGAAGCTGTACTTGATCAAAGCAAAGGTGGAATAAAAAATTTACGAAAATCTGTAGCTAGTCACCTGCATTCGATGTATGGTAGAAGACGAAGAGCCGTAAAAATACGAAGCAGTATAAAAAGACGAGCAGTTTCTAAAAAGACACATTTAAAGTCGAAGCGACGAAGAAAAGCAAAGTAAAACCTCTGATATATTCAATTAAAAATGGAGTGTATGACATCTGAACTTAATTTTTTTGCGTCATTACCCGTACAAACAAGTATATTGCCTACAGAAGAGGTGGCATGTAATCCTTTGGCTTCTTTGGAGGCATCACCGTCAACTATTGAATTTGTTTCGCTTGGAAATGGAGATACATATCGAGATTTATCCTCAACATAAATCAAATTTAAAGTTCAAATATTAAAAAAAGATACATTCGTTTGGAGTGGAAATGATAAAATAGGAACCGGAACTGATGCAAAACCAGCACCGCAGCCCAGTGTTGTAAATAATTTATTACAATGTAATGTAATGTAATGTACAAACAATGTAATGTAACTCTAAACGGAAAAACCATCACTCATTCAGACTTCTTATACCATTATAAAGCATACTTAACTACTTTACTAAATTATGGTACAGATTTCCGTCAAAGACATCTGGAGGCATCTGGTTGGGAATTTAATAAATCAAATATAAATGATTTTAATAATTCTGGTACAGATTTCCGTCAAAGACATCTGGAGGCATCTGGTTGGGAATTTAATAAATCAAATATAAATGATTTTAATAATTCTGGCTCTAAATCAAGACAAAAATTGTACAACAATTCTACAATAGTAGAATTAATACGAAAATTACATGTAGATTTCTTTAACACTCCCAAATTACTTTTAAATAATTGTTGACATACGAATTGCTTTGGCATTAGAAAAGCAAGATTTTTTTATTTTCTTTAACAATACCGATGAAAGTTATTTAAAAATAATCGAAGCTACATTATACATGAGACATTTAACAATTAATCCTAGCATATTGTTAGTACATAATATTGTATTGGAAATGGCTAACGCAAAATATTTTTATACTAGAAGTGAAATCAAAATATTTACTATTCCACCTAACACTTTCAACATATCATTGGATAATACATTTATAGGGCAAATACCAAAAGCTCTTGTATTTTGTATGGTAAATAATGAAAATTTTAATGGTGAAAGATCCAAAAATCCGTACCATTTCGAAAATCTCACACAATTTCAATTATATGTGAATGGAAGCAAGCTCTCCAATTGAAACAAGTTTTCATTGAATAACCTTTGTAATTCTCGTGCATATTTAACATTATTTAGCGGAACAGGTATACATCATTCTGATAGAGGACATCAAATTTCAAAAGAATTATTTTCAAAAGCTTATACAATACTGGCTTTTGATTTATCACCAGACCGAACAGATACATGTCAGAGTTTATTAAACCAAGGAGTAGTGAAGATTGAAGCAAGACTCAGTTCACCATTAACTTTAACATTAACATGTATTGTGTTTGCAGAATTTGATGCTAATATCGAAATTGACAAAAATCGTAACGTCTACGACTATATAAAAAGAAGTTTAAGCAACCATCTCAATTCATTAGAAAATGGCATGCGCTCTAGTAGATTTATCGTTCTATACGGACGATAACAATATTTGTAAAAAATTTTGCTGTGGCTGGAATAAAAGAAAATGTGAAACTATTGTAAAGGAATTAAAGTATAAATTTCCCACCAGAGACTTAAAAAAAAACAGATATCCGAAATTACTCTTTGACCACGAAAATGGAGATATGGACCACGAAAAAATAACTAATAATTTAATAAATTTACTTGAAAAATTCGATATAATAATAACAAAAGAAAGTTAAATTTTTAACAGCATACATAATTAGAAATACTCGACTAATAGGTATTTTTCATTTACAAAATAATGAATACACTCCAGATAAAGAAAGTGCTGAAATGTAATAGTGCGGCAACTAAACTGTTTAGAGGTGTTTTTGCTCTTGATCAAATACCGAAAAATATTTTAAAACCTGGTATTTTAGTAATAAATACTGACAATACTGCTAAAAAAGGAACACATTGGCTAGCAGTTTTTGTACCAGTTCAAGGCTGTGTAGAATACTTCAATTCATTTGGTAAAAAAACGTTTACAAAGTGATTTTACATCAGTCTGTGGACAATATTGTTGTGTATATTTATAATAAATATATATGTTGTATAATTGCAAGAGCATGAAAAATTTTATTAATTTATTCGATACGTCATCCCCACTTAAAAACGATAAAAAATTATAAAGAATGTTTCGAGCAATTTTTTTTTAAAAAAAGAAAACAATAATATGTGAACATCAGAAAATGGAGTGAACATCAAATAAAACAAGGAACATCGAAACATTTAAAAAACAAGGTAGTAGCAGCAGCAGCAGCAACAAGGCACAGCAAAATCTTTTATTAAGCTATATTTATTATTTAAATAAAAAACAAACAACAAAAATACAAATTGGATTTAATGTTGAAAATTTTTCTGCATCAATAATTTCCCAACGTCTATTAAATTAATTTCCCAAACCAACATAAATTAAATTCAAATAAATTCCCGATAAAATTTAATCATGCTGGGCCAACTAAATAACTGACATTGGAACTAGATGAGTACACCCGTTTTTGTCTTATGTCAGACAAGCAGTGATGTCATATAACAACGGAGCCGAATTGAATGTACGAGAATATGTATTAAAATATTTTGAGAGATGTATTGAATAGAATAGGCTTAGACTGGAACAAGAAGATTTTTATATTCCTATAATTCACATATAGCTCAGTGCAAATTATACCAGGCTATTTTATGAAATATTATTGTTTATGTCTGAAAAAAATATATTGGTCAAAAATGAATAAAACAAATATTTTTTAAAACCAATTATTATTATCTTTTATTAAATACATATACAATTTCATACAATTTTTTACATCACATCTTTGCAAATTTTCTGTATTATGATGGTGAGGACAAATGGTGATAAAATTGCTTAGTTTTTGTAGAGGTGGAATTTTATTATCTAAATTAATAACTTCAACTGAATTTGAAAAAAATTTATCTAAAAATTCCTTTTTTTAAGTCCTTTTACGTAAGCAATATCAAATAATGTTAAATTATGTTAAATCCATCATTCCAGTTAAGATTATTAATTTTCTTTTTGTTGTATTCATTTTGGTGTTTAGCATTACAGTTTAACTATTCAAACGAATACGGCGCGTTAAACATAAATAACATTGGTACAAGAGAACCATCAGCTACCAAAGAAAAAAATATTGTTTATTGTTTCCAATAACAAATTGTAAATCAACTATAGCCTTCCTGCTGCTCATTTTATTCTTTTTACTATTTTAAAATAAACCATCAGACTTTTATCTATACCTCTGATTCCAGCAACCAAAGTTCAGGGTACCTGAACATTGTACAGAGTAGGAAATTTTGTAACCTTTTCCGATATAATCTAGACCGCTGGGCCAAGAGAACCACTAGGTTTGGTGCCGGAACGAACTCTTTGGACTGTTGTTCGACCTCTGTTTGCGTTATCGGACTTCCGGAGACCTTTTTCGACCCTCCGGCGACCGTTTCAGGACTTAAGAAAACCTTTTCTGGTACCTGAAATTTTTTAAAAATTTTAAAGAAAACAAAAAAGAAATTAAATATTTTTATTAAAAATTATATCAATTTTTCCTGTGAATCAATTATAAGAGAATATTTTCGGGTAGCTAAAATTTTTATTTACTACTAGATGTATGGATTACTAGTAGTTATATCTGGGGAACTGTTTTAGGATCTAAGAGAACCTTTTCGGGGTGCTGAATTTTTTTTAAATATTTAAAGAAAAACAAATTAAATATTTTTATTAAAAAAGTATGTTTATTTAATCAATTTTTCCTGTGAATCTATATTAACTGATGGAATAAGATCAAATAGAGTCATTAGATGGAATTATTCCATTTGTATCTCGTCCCATGAATTTTATATAGAAATTTGTTCCATTCAATTCCTCTAGTTCAGATTTATTTGTTATCTTTTTAATTAAGCGATCTGGTATAAAAAATGTGGTTTTTTCTTGATTGAGTGGATCTTCCTTGCCTCTAAAAATTTCCATTCGAACACTTCATACAGTTTGCCTTTAATTAAGGCATCAATATTGCGGTACGTATTATTGTCACCCTTTCCTAAAGCTATTAAATTCTCAATAAAAGCCAAAAATATAATATAAAATAAAATATTACAAAAAAATAATGATTAAAAAAAAAAAACATATCTTACCATTGTTTTGTTTTTTTTTCTTTTTTTGTTATTTAATTAATCTGAATAAAGTCAATATTGTGTTTTTTTATTTATATATCTTTCTAAAACTCAAACTTTCTAAACTTGCTAAAACTTTCCCTTTCATTTAACATTAGATACATAATAAAATTTCATTAAATTTTTTTTTTTTTTTCTAATACCAATTTATTTGTAATTATAATGAAGATATCTAATAATTTTTGTTTTTTATTAATTACAAAATAATATGTAATTTCATAACACCTGTAATTTTCAATGTGGCAACGTGTAAACGTGACATTATAAAAACATTGATTTAACCATTTGCATATTACATTGTTGTGCATATTACAACTCTTTTAGTTCATTAAACATTTTTGCACATAATTTATTTTTTTTTTTTATTATCTTAAGTAGTTAACATTCTAATATGATACAACATTGTTGCAGTATTTGCAAAATTTGCAAATTCAGCATAAATTATAAAGTTGTCAAGTTGTCTTTTCATTAATTTATATTAAATATGGAATTTGTTATTAGAAATCAACTTTCGCTAAAAGTTAATGAGAATACAAAATCGTGTAACTTTGTTGCATTAATTACACAATTTGTTTATACAAATTAATTAAATTAATTAATCACGACTGATACAATTTGATTTATATAGAATTAGAGATATTTTTAATTTTACAGGTTTTAAGATTATTAAATCTTAATATATATATAAATTTTCTATTCAGGTAATAGTAGATAGTTGAAATATTGCAACTAAAGTACATGCTACTTATAAAAAAATTTTTTTTGTCAAAAATTAAATACGTAAAATTTTAATACCTACTTTCAAATGGAGCCACAAAATAAAAAAATTAAAATAGAAGGATTTCTTTGTAAAATATGGTAAAAAAATTCACAAGGTAAAGTAATCTACAAAGGCATAAAAATAACAAAAGCTTTGCAGTAATTGTAAAGCTTATGGGTTAAATTGGACCTATCATATTATAACCAATTTACATAACAAACAGAAAAACAGAAAAACATAGTAGAAAAGTACTCTGGAAATGTGAGACTCATAAACGAGTCTTTTAAAAACAGAGTAAAAATGTTTATCATAGATATCGATGATGAAGAGTTAATAAATCCAGCTGAGTTTTTGGAGAAGTGAGAAAGTGATGTGAAAGCAATACTCTCGAATTCTTTATTAGAACAAGGTTGTTTCAAGTTAAATGCAGAATTTTTTCGGAGTATGTAAAAATGTCTGGGGCTGAAGAAAACATTGAACTTTCAGTTAAATCATTTCAAACGAAAATGGTTCCAATTTTAAATAACAACGAAATTGAAAATGAATATTAAGAAATAAAAAAAGTTATAGAAGAGCGAACAGAAGAATTTCAGGAAAAAGATAGCGGCTGAGGCTTAATTAGAATTCTAGGACTTGAACTAAACATCATTAAGTATGAAATTATAGAAGGGTCTAGCTATATAAAGCTTTCAACTTCTATTAAAAAGAAATTTGCTTGTATTAATGTGCAAAATTATGACAACTTTTATTTTAAATGGGCTTTAATTGCAGCAGTAGGTAAAGAGGCAGTCTGTCATGGGAAAAAATCATGCCATATCGCACCGATATCGCACGACCTACATTTGATGGGTTAATTATAAGTCATTCTTGGTTAGTAGGTCAAAAACTTGTTTTGATTGTTTTGGTTTTGGTTGCAAGATAGGTTATAAGTGTGGGTTGATAACTTATAAGTTCCAAGTAGTTGTAAAGTAGGAAGTGAAGGTTGTTAGTACTGTGGAAGTTGTCAGGCAAGGTTATTGAACTGAATAAGTTTAGGATAATTAGGTTTTTTCAAAAAATTTATTGGTACTGTTTAATAGGATATCATACAAATAGTAAGAAAATAATTTTTTTTTCAAGTCAAATCAATTTTTTTATGTTTTCTTCGCATGCTTAATAAAATATATGTATGTAGGTAAAAATAGATATAAAAGAATCGAAAAAAACTTGATTTTATTATTGCACAAAAATATTCATAGATACTTTTGAATATCAAGATGAACAATAATAAAATAAAAACGAAAACGTAAACAAAAAGTACAAAGTGTATTTCATTTTTAGTTTTGTTTTATTAAAAGAAGATTAATTATTAAAAGTTGTTATTATAGTTTTAAAGTTGCAAAAATAAAAATAAGAAAAATATGTTATTTTTAAAATATGTGTTGTTTCTCATTGTACTATATTTTGTTGTAAATTGTTGTAATACCTTGAACAATTAAGACTTATGAATAAGTATGTACACATGTACTTTAAAAATATTTTGCATTCTTTTAATTTCCGTTTACCTGTTGTAAAATAAATTGTAAAAACTAGTTTGACTCTTTCAAACAATTAAAAAACTTATGAATGCAAATGCTAAAAAAAAAAAAAAGAAAAAATTATGGAATTATTCTGTATGTCTGTTATGTAAGATTTCTTTTTCTACTCTATAAGGACATTGAGAAAATAACCGGAAATCTTAAATTTAAAGAGAAAAACAAAAAAAAATGTAGATTTACTGGGTAACCTGTTTTTCTGCTGACATAAAGAAATAACATTGAAAAACAAATGATACGATTTAGAAGTGTACCTATAACTATTTGCGGATTTTTTCTTCCTTCTTTATTTAAAGAAGAAAAAGGAAACAAAAACCATTAATTATATTTTTTATTTTTATTGGTTTTGTTCATGAAAAAATGATTGAAAAATAAATAAAAAGAAGACTAACGAGAATTCGAAAATGCATAAGATACTTACTTATTAGCTTTATTTTATGTTGTGTTATCTGCATGGAAAAAATAAGTTCAAAGTCAGGTTAATCACTTTTGGTACCTATTTTGAAAACATAAGAATATAAAAATAAAAACAGCTTTATTTACATGTTTTTTATTTAGCATAAAATCTATATAATAAATTTGTTGATTAGATGACCTAGAACTTTTAAAAGAAAAAAGAATTTTATTATTTTTGCTTAGTTTATTTGTATTTTCTCATAGTTTCTCAAGTGAAATTTTCATCTCAATGAAATTAAAAAATAACCATTTTATTTCTCTCAATCTGAAAGATAATTTTACTAAAAACAAAAATTTTTCATTGTTTGTTTAACTTTTTATTTTACTCTATTTGTATTTTAAAAATGATTAATTATTTATCAAAAAATGTAAATTGAAATAAATTAAAAATAAAATTAAAAATTAAAATTAAAAAATTAAAATAAATTGTTATTGCTTTTCAGCAATAATGTATTCCTTTGTATCTTCTAAAAGTAGAAGTTTATTGTTTTTCTTCACAAGAAACAATTCTTCTTTCACAATGTCTCCAATACTTGTATCTTCTTCAAAAATTTTTGCGTATACGTCTGGCGCAAAAATAATATAGTTTTGAGTTTCGAAAACCAACTTTTCCTTCTTTTCTTTTGTCAAATATTTCCTAATTTTCTCAATAATATAGAACCGGAACGGTTCCATATCATTCTGCCACAAACATTTCTTAAAGTGGTTTATATTGTTTATTACATTACATAAATTTGTGTATTTTCTTCTCTTGGAGGGGGGTGGTCCTTGTTCTTGTTGAAGTTGTTGAGGTTGATGTTGTTGTGGCTGTTGTTGTAATTGTTGTTCTTGTTGTTGTTGCTGTTGCCTATGTTGCACATAATACTGCTGATACTCTTCTTGTTCATTTTTAGTCTTCCTTCTTTTTGCAGGAAGACGCCCGGACGAAACAGCATCATCAGGAGTATTTAAAACCATGGTGATGAATTCTTGAGCCATTTTTCTTTGTAATTATTGAAGTAAACTGTATATACAAAATTTCACTGTATTTATACTAGTTTACGACGTATTGCAGATAGCTTTTGTTTTTGTTTTCAAAAACTATAATTTATTGAAATGGCATTTAGGTATTTAACCAAAGTGTTTCAAATTATGCTTTTTCTATTTTTAAATAGACTTAAAATCGTATTTTTATTTTTATTTTTACAGAACTATAATTTATTAATATGTCTTGATTACAATGTTGCAAATTATAATTTTATTTCTTTTCAATTTTGAGTTATACACAAGATCATGTTGTTTTTATTTTATTTTTAATATGTAAAACTATGACTTACCAAAATGGCAATTTACTACAATGTTGCAAATTAAATTCTTTTCTATTTTACGATCGGTTTAAGTTTGCAGTTTTGTGTTTGTTGTATTAAACTACAATTTAGCAAAATATCTTTTGAGTACAATGTTGCGAATTTTTTCAATTCTGTTTTAATTTAAGTTGGATGTGGTTAGACTTAATATTTTTTTGTTTTAGTTTTTATCGAACTATAATTCATTAGAATGTCTTTTAATTAGAACCTTATAAGAAGGAAAAACCGATATTATTCGTTAAGTCGTGTTTAGTTTCTCTATAAAAAAAGATGTCTAAAAAATTTATTTTACAAAAATTTTTGAATTCAAGCTCGGTAAATTCGGAAATAATACGATATTCTATTGAGAATGTCAGTTCGACTTTTGTGAAACGGTATAATATACGCAATCGTAAGATAAAATTTATCATTAAACCAGTACCAGATAATGTAAATCCAATAAATTGGATTAAAAGTGCTCTACACGATATTGTAAAAGATGGTACGAAAACTGTGTATCCAAGCGATATGATTGGAATTACATTTTGCGGAGAAAGCTTCGAAGAACGTGGCCCTGCATTGCTAAATTTTAAATTGGCTAGGGAATTAAAATTTTCTGATATTTGGGATATAATTTCGAAAGTTTTTCAGAGTAACTAAGAAGGTAAGTACAACATAGTTTTAAATTAAAGAACTTTAATATGCTAATTTTTTATTTACTTTCTCTTCATATTTATAGGAATAAGTACGGACAAATTTTGTTTGGAAATTACGTATGTCAGGTTACCTGTTGGAAGCGGAAGGAGTAAAAAATTTATAAATTTTGAGCAAAATTTATAAATTGATCTATACAGAAAAAAGGAATAATATCCATCAGTAATGAACATAATTTATGTCTACCGCGAGCAATTATTGTCGCAATAGCAAAAATTGAAAATTATAAAGAATATAAAAAAGTGCTCAATGATACTGGAAAGCTTCAAACAGAATTAGCTTTGTGGCTAATAAAAATATCAGGAGTATCTGTCCCTTTGGAAGGGTGTGGAATACCTGAATTAAAAAAATTCTAGGATAGTTTAAAAAATTATAACATTGTTGTATATAAATATGGAACACAAGGCAGAGAAGTAATATTTGCTGGAGGTAATAGCGGTAAAAGAATTAATTTGTTACACAATAAACATCATTACAATGTAATTGTTTCACTCACTGCTGCATTTTCTGTAGATTATTATTGCGAACAATGTCACATTCCACATCATCATCAAAATCAACATAGATGTTCAAAGAGCTGTCCTTGTTGTCAAAAATCACCCATATGTCCTCAAAATATAAAAAATATATTATGTAAGGACTGCAATCGTTCCTTTCGAGGTCAAATGTGTTTTACGAATCATAAAGCCTCGACTTCAGTCAATATTAGCTTATGTGAGGAAATTAGAAAATGCAAAACCTGTCTAAAAGTTTATAAAGCAGGAAAAAAACATACATGTGGAGAAATTTTCTGTAAAACTTGCTTCAACTTTGTTCCAGAAGATCACCATGTAACATTGGTTCAACAGGCCAAAAATAAGAATAAAGAAGAAAGCTTCCATATTTTATGATGATGGAAACTAGACAAGAAAAAATTATGTCAACGGAAATAAAACAACGCTAGCCAAATTTATGTGTCATTCAACAACGATGTCATATATGTATCCAAAACAATTCCTTAGATTTTTGTAGAGAAAGTGGCGGTTATAGAGAAAAACAGTTTCAAAAGGAATTTATAATAAACAACTTAATGGTGTACATTTTAAAATTGAGAAACACATTTAAGCACATTACTGTCATTGCTCACAACGGACAGGCTTTTGATCACCAATTTATCTTAAACTATATCTTAAATGAAACCTCCATTCAACCAAAACTAATTATGCGAGGAACAAAAATTATACTTGTGAAAGTAGATAATATAAAATTCATAGATTCGCTAAATTATTTCCCAATGGCACTTGCCAAATTGCCAAAAGCATTTAACTTAACAGCTACACTGAAAAAGGGTTATTTTCCGCATTTATTCAACACGACAAAAATGAAAATTACGAAAGATGTTTACCAGAAATGAAATATTATTCCCCTGATACAATGAAAGAAGGTGAACGCGAAGAGTTTTTAAAGTTGAACCATTTTTGGAAGCTACAACAATAGCATCTGCATGTAACCTCGCATATCGTCGAAATTTACTGAAACCTAATATAATAGGTATCATTCCTAAAAATGGATACAGACTAGGAGATAAACATTCAAAAATTGCCATACAGTGGTTAATTTGGGAACAAGATTCACGGCAAATTAATTTGGAATATGTATTAAATGGTAGAGAAAAAATTGTTGGGGCCTTTAAGGTAGATGGTTATTGTGAAAAAACCAAAGAAAATTTTAATTTTATGGATTTTATTACCACGGGCAACCAAAATGTTTAAAAACCTATCGAGATGCCAGCTTATTCAATAGTAACAATGATACACTTAACCAAAAGTATGAAAGAACGGTATTATTTTTTTTTTTTTTCCTAAGGGCGGTGGGAATCTTCCAAAGACACCAAGAATTTCCCCTTGGTAGTGTCAGATTCTTACTGACTAAACCCAACTCTCCCTTTAGCCAATAAAGTAGGATGAAACCCTTACCTGCGAACGCAGTATATTGGCTAAGGAGTAGGGATAGGAAAGGATAGGAAAATGGATACGGAAACATTGAATTGGAAGTGGGACTGTAAGGAAACAATGAATCCGCCAATTATTACTTTGCTAACAGTGACCAGTGACTAAAGCCGTCACAACAGTTACAACATGTAGTAGTAGTATATATATTACTACATGAGGTAATTATTGAAGGCAACCCCCACTGTCACTGTAGCGGCTGTTATTATTGGTATTAATATTCTTATTAATATTATTATTATTTTACTACAGAATCAGCGCCATCAGTGGATTACAGCGTGCAGCAGTATATAACACCTTACTTGCATGATATAACCAAAGATAGCCCCACTGTAGTAGCTATTATTATTATTACTATTATTATTATTATAATTATTGTTATATTATTATTGTACTATTTATTATACTATTTAATTATTGTACTATTATTATTGTTATTAATATTATTATTACTATTACTATTATTATTACTATTATTATTATTATTGTTATTATTTTACTACAGATTCAGCGCCATCCGTGAATTACAACATGCAGCAGTATATAACACCTTACTTGCATGATATAACCAAAGATGGCTCCACTATAGTAGCTATCATTATTATTACTATTATTATTATTATTGTTATTATTACTATTATTATTATTAATATTATTATTGTTATTATTACTAATATTAATTATACGATATACATAATTACGATATACAAGTACTACATATTTTTTATTTATGACCTGACCGGGGTTTGAACCCTAGACCCTTCGATTGAAAGGTTGGCGACTTAACCACTGCGCCATGAGTCAGATAGAGCCGAACACCTCAAAAATCTTGGATACAGGTTAAATGAAATGTGGGAATGTGAATTTCGTGAACAAATCAGATATAATAAAAATATGGACTACTTGCAAAATCATCCATTAATTAATATTACACCTTTAAACTCCAGAGATGCATTTTATGGAGAAAGAACCGGAAATAAGTATACACATTATAAATGTAAAGCTGGAGAAAAAATTAAATATATAGATGTGTGTTCTTTGTATCCATATGTTTGCAAACGAGAAAAATTTCCAGTTTTTCACCCTAAAATATATGTTGGACAGGATGCTTGTTCAAAACTGTACTGAGAAAAGGTCGATGGGAACATTATATGTAAAATTTTACCGCCAACTGATTTACTACATCCAGTTCTTCCAATTAAACAAAATAATAAGCTAATGTTTTCGTTATGCAAAATTTGCAGCGAAGAAAAACATATAGGTGAATTTTGTCAACATTCTGATGATCAAAGAGCTTTAATAGGGACATGGGTAATACATGAAGTTTTAAAAGCTATTGAAATGAACTATCAACTTTTGAACATTTATGAGGTTTGGGAATATAAAACGATAAAGGATGATAAACTGAATAATGTTGATGGTTTATTTACCGCCATGATGAATAAATTTATTAAAATAAAACAACAAGCTTCAGGTTGGCCTCTCGATTGTCTAAGTGAGAAAGACAAGGAAAGATATATAAAAAAATTTTTCAATATGAATAGAATATCATAATTAGAATAATTAGAATATCATAAAATTGTTAACAATCCCGGTTTAAAATTTTTTGCCAAATTAAATTCATTTTGGGGAAAATTTGGACAGAAAGAGAACCAGTAACAAACTACCATTTTAAATCAGCCGTTTGAATTTTATAAAATGTTAACAAATCCTTCTATAGAGGTATGTCAAATTCTACCTATAAATGAAGAAAATATAGTGGTGAGTTGACAATACAAAGATGAAGTTGAAACTTCTTTACCAACTGTTAACGTTAGCATAGCAGCTTTCACAACAACACAAGCTCGTCTTAAACTTTACAGTTATTTGGAGAAGCTTCATAATAGAGTTTTATGTTATGACACAGATTCTGTAATTTATATATCTCGAAGAGATGAATTTGACCTCCCAACAGGGGAATTTGTAGGAGAAATGACAGATGAATTAGAGTGCTTTGGTGCTGGAAGTTACATAACAGAGTTTGTCTGTGGAGGTCCTAAAAATTATGCATACGAAGTGTACTGCACAAAAGATAGCAGCAGAAAATTTGTATGCAAAGTAAAAGGAATTCGTTTAAGTTATCAGGCTTCACAAAAAATTAATTTTGATACGATCAAAGAAGCGATTTTAAATCCTGCAGGAAACGAAAATATGCTTGTCATTTCAGATAATATTCGTAGAAATAAAGTACACGAAGTACTTACAGTTCGCGAAATAAAAAAATATTATCCTAAATTAGAAAAACGGAAATTTAATGAAGATGGTAGTTCTTTTCCATATGGATATAAACGACTGCAAAAAGAATATTAAAAAATAAAAACAAATAAAACTAGAATTTGATATTATGTTAGAATTTCTATAAAACAAATCACTATAAATGCAAAATGTAAATAAATACTTAATAACTTTACAATTATTTAAATAATGTCTTTTTTATTTATCCAAGTATTATGTGTGTCATCAAAACCTAGCCATTTAACAAAAACTCTATTTCCTTGCTTTTTCAGAATTTTTTCTACAAGGTAAGTATCTGCGTATTTTACAGGTGTGAGCTCAGCTTGATAAAAACCTCCAGAAATTGCCGTATCAGTATAGTCCGATAATTGATATGTAACAGGATAAGTATTATTGATTTTATCAATCTTAAATACTTCAGTTGACCAATTCGGTTGATAACCTTTTTCGAAATGTCCTTTATATTTACTTATTCTTACAAAATTTCCAACTTTATATTTACTTTTTTGAAAAATTTTAGGCTCAGTATATACATTTCTAAGTATATTTTTTTCGTTTTTCTTTGTAATTTTTCAGGAGGAAGTTTTGTTGTGCTATGTTTTGTTGAATTATACTGCTTTATTAATGAGTGTACAATAGGTAACCATTTATAATTCCCGTTTAAACTAAATTTTTTCCACATAGAATTTTTTAATGTACGGTTAAATCGTTCAACAATTGATGCTTTTAATTCGCTAAATGTGTGATAATGTTTGATATATTTTTCTTTCATATAATTTTGAAATTGTGAATTAAAAAATTCCTTGCCTTGATCAGAGTGAATATTTTTTGGTATAACTTTAGCTCTACTAATAATTAATTTTAAGGCATTTAAAACATTTGCAGCATTTTTTGTTTCCACAGGTTCAGCATAGGCATATTTGAAAAAAGTATCAATGACCGTCAACATATATTTATATCCATTATTAAATTTTCGATAAGGTAAGATTTCGACTAAATCGATTTGCCATGTGTCAATTAAACCATTCTACTTGAATTTTCTTCTAAGAAATTTACATCTCGTCTGTCTATGAATTTCAGTTACTATTTGGGACATTTGACATTTTATTTGTATTAAACAATTATGTCAATTAATTTTAAAAATGTTAAAAGTATGAAGATAATAATTATTGTATATAAAATAATAGACCAAAGCATGATTTAAACTAACCATTTGTTTGAATCTATTTTGCTTTTATACTTTTCTACATGAGTATATAAGCGAGCTTTAATTTGTAATTTTAATTAATTTCCATTCTGACTTTTATGGAACAAAACTCTAAAATGCAAGCTGATTCTACAACATATCCATTTTCCGAAACTGCCCGAGTAAATACTGAAAGCCAGATTCAGGATGATACAATTACATCAACTATGGAAGATTAGGAGTTGGAAGATACAGAAGAATTTGTGTCGCCTCTGCAGATAGATGAATCAGAACATGAAACTGAAGAAGGAATTGAAGATCAAATTGAAGAAGAAGAGGAAAAAGTTCAGTTTCCTCAAATTTGGGATGTAAATAATCAGCAGGGAGATCCTGATTATTTCAATGATTTAATAATCCTAAATAATTTTAATTAAATAATCCAATTAAAAATATTTCTCTATCTAAACATATAAATAAAAAAAAATTATTATATTATTTGTTGTGATTTATTTTATTTGTTTTTATGTAGTATATTACAGATTTTTTCTTTTAGAATTACAGGAATTTCAAAAAATAGTCTTGAATAATTGCATTGTACATTAAAACGTTGCATTGGTATATAAATTTCTTGTTGTAACTTTAATACCTGTTGTTCATAACATAATTTCAGATATTCTCCAACATATTCTTTTACATTTAACTCAGCTGTTTTATTATAGGTCGTTACTGCGTGAAGAAATTCGTTCAATTTGTAAAAATTTTCTGCTTTTTCTCTGTTAATAGTTATGCTTTGCCCGTTCGCCGATCTTAACCCATAATGAAAACACTGTTTTATATCTTTGATCATCTGTTCTTCGAGTTTTTTTTAAATTGGTAATAAAATTTATTCCATTCATGAAATGTTAAAGCAATTGTCTTTTTACCAATACGATGAAATATGCTTGAAACTGCAAGCGATTCACAATCAAACCCAACAGAAATTTTTAATGTATCACTCTTATTGAGAAAATATGTATAACTTAGCAAATAAATTTGTCGTTTGACCTGGTTCCTCCATTGCTTTAAATTTACTAAAAAATTGTTTATGTTGCTTTTTATTTATACGATTTAGGAATACAGGTTTGTAACAAGTTATATTTTCCAAATACATATTGAAAAGTATTTAGAATCAATTTGTCGTTTTCTACATAATTTCTTTTATTAATATTTTTTAAAAAGGCGTTCTATACTATAACCGCAGCATCTATACCACATATAGACACAACAATATTGTCCACATACATCTGAGTAGTTACTTTGTAATTGCTTCTCATTAAAAATTATATATTTGTTTTTTAAGTAACTCAAAATTTCTAATTTATTAGGTTTTTATTAGGTTTTACTTTATTAGGTTTTACGATTTTTATCAATTTTTGTATGCTTGCAGATGTAAGTGGTTTTGATAGCCTTGCCTCAATTCTAACTGTACCCTGGTTTAGTAAACCTTGACATACTTCATTTCCAGATGCATCTGTAGTTAAATCAAAAGCTAGTATAAAAAATCCATTACTAAACATAGACTTTGTTATCTGATGACCATAATCATTGTCGTAAATTCCAGTTCCTGAAAAAAGTGTACTGTATGCTCTTGAAAAGGAATTATTTTCATCTAAAAAACTGGTTTCAATTGCTGAATTAGGTATTTGAACACCTATTACATTTAACACAAATTGTGAAATATCAAAATGTTTAAAATTGTATGGGTTTTTTAATCTTTTTCAGAGTAACCCACATTTTCTGTCATACAAAAAATTATTGTGTTTGGCAACTGTCCAATAAAAACATTATCAAGCGATATTGACTTGCTGTTCATTGAAATTGTAAAACTTTTTACTTCAACGCGTTTATAAATATATTTAGCATTGGATTTCCCAAGAACAGCATTGTGTGCTAACAGTACGCTTAGATTAACGGTAACATGTCTCATAAATAGCGTGGCTTCTATAATTTTTAATTGTGATTCATCAGAATCGTCTGCAAATAGATAAAAATCTGATTTTTCTAGTGTTAAAACTATACGAATGTCAACATTATTTATAAGTAGAGTAGGTTGCTTAAACATATCTACGTGTAGTTTACCCATAAGGTCCACTACATTGCTATTATGATACAATTTTTGGCGCTCTTTTGAACCATTATTATCAGATTTAGCTTTATTTGCTTTATCTAAAATGCATCCTGCCCATTCTAAATGAGTTGCAGCAGCATCTGTACCATAATTTAATAAAGATTTAATATAAGCTCTATAGTGATAATTTCCATCAGATGGTGTTATATTTTTACCATTTAATATGAACATTACATTGTTTTATTAAAGAATATAAAATGTTATTAACTACACTTGGTTTTGTTATTTTTCCTTCAGCATTTTTATCATTATTCCATTGTGTTGCCCCCCATGACCCAGTGAAACAAATTCAATAGTTGAAGGGTTGTCTAAAGAAGCAATAGGATTGTAAGAAACTTCTTCAGATCGTAAAATGCTAGACTGAATGGGTTGAATTTTAAAAATAACCAACTCAGATTTCATACACTCAATCATAATTAATTAAAAATATCTTTTTGTTACTTTTTCTTATTATCTTTGCGTCGTTTTGCCGTAAAACAGTTTAAATTTTTAATGAATGGTCTTTCTATAGCTTTTTGTTTTCTTTTACCAGAACCATACATTTCATTCAGTTTTCGTACGGCACCACGTCGTACATTTTTAACACTCTCTTTACTACGATCTTGCATAACTTCTTTGACATTTTCACCAGATGCAATATCAGATAAAGCATTGATACCAGAGTTAATAACCTCTTTTTTCAAAATATCAGCCCCTGAAGTAAATAATGGTTTCAAATATCTAAAAAAAACCCAAAAAAAGCTTCCCAATCCAGGACCTTTTTGAAAAGATACGGTTGAATGTAATACAGAGCCGATATCATCAAGTCCTCTACCAGATTGAATTAAATAATACATATAGTATACTCTCTCCATAATGAATAAAATAAAATAATATATAGTTTTGTAAAATCGCTTTTATTTATACTTTTTTAAAATGTAATACAATTTTTGTTGGAAATGAACTATTGGAAAAGTTTATTTTGTATCCATATTTATCACATAAATGTAATAAAATGTTATTAAATAATTTCTCCACATTGCAATATTGAATATTACTGAATTCTTTTACAGTATCAGTGAAAGAATTTTGTATGTTAACAGATCTTAAACACCTTACATTTTTATCACCTATTTTTTGCGGTTCAATTATGTCTGTGTATATAAAAAACAGATCTGGTAACTTACATTTTTAGGCATCTCCTCAGCTTTTGTTGGTTGTGTATAATGAACTTCATCGTTTACAAAATTAAAAATTCCCCAAATCAACTGTCGTTCAACTTCTTTTCTTGTAAACCTATTAAGTGGGCGTATATTTTGAATTAGTGTTGGTAGTAGAAAAACTTTCCAGTCGCATATCATTTGTTTTTCTGTGTATGGATTATATGATGTTCCAACTCCTATCATATCTTTCTGCATACCTTAAATAAATATTTGAGTACTTTTTTCCTATTCTTCACCATACACATTTGGAACGAAATCATTAACATACTTTTCTGAAATACCGACTTTCCACCTTGAATCACACATGTATTTATTCATTTTAGTGACATAAAATTCATCTTTTACTTGTATGTTGTCCATGAGCTTGCGGATTTATTCTTACGAATTGAAGAATTAAGTTCTGTTTGAGTATTACCTACTGCTGACCTGAAAACACGTCTTGATGAATTGTTCAACTCTTTACTATTTATAGTTTTTTCTTTTTTCGTTGGTGGGCTTGGGCTATCTAAAGGAACAGTTATAATGTCTCCTGTATCAGTTTCAAAAATTTGTACATTTTGATTTCTAATTGATTTTCTTTTTCTAAGACGTTCTCCAACTGAAGCAGCTGACAATGCTTTAGTTAAAACATTTTCCTGAATTTCATCATCAAATACTTCGTCATCAGCTTCTTTTTCATATACTTCTTTTTTTAACAATATTTTTTTCATATTTTTATCCAAGTCATTAAGTTCAACGTCCACATTTTGCTTCATTTTCTCATAAATCTCAGGTTTTAAAATTATCATTTTATTAAATGTTGTATTATTCATTTTATAAAATTTCCGATTATCCCTGATAGTATTGCACCAAGAAGTGTAGGTAAAAATCCACAACGTTGAATAATGATTTTTCTTTTGCTATTTATAGAATTTTTCCCGCAAATAAGTGATCTTAATTCTTTTCTATACTTTCGCAATTGGGTTGTTGCTTTTTTACTCAGATTACAATTACCTTTTAAAATATTTAAAAAGATTTCGCAAAATGTTTTTATTACTTCAGGGTCACAGTGTTTTATAATTACTTTCTGGAATTTTGGTTTAGAGGTTTTTAATAGGTGCAATATATGTCGATTGGTTTTCAAACGTTTCATATTCCTCCCCAAATTGTTATAATTGATCTCTCGTACAATAACACAAACCTTTCCCAAATATATCACTTCTTAATCAAAATATATCATTAACGTCTTGAGTAAGATCTATTAATATATAGCCATATGGGACTGACGTCACATTATATACTTTTTCAAATGCTTTAATTTGATTGGGATATATTTGGCGAGCTAGAGGTAATATCTGCGATTTATCTCTGGATTTTTGAAAAGTACTAAATATTTACAGTTAAGTGTAATATCTCTTGAAAATTCACCCTGGTGAAAAACATTTTGTGTTACAAATATTACAGATAAATTTCTATGATGTGATCCTCTAGTAAATAAATCACATACATACTTATCATGAGAATTTAACATCATATCATCGATAATAATTAACAAAGGTTTTTGATTATCATTAAAATCTGGAATAGTGTTACTATATTCCATATCTTTGACATATTTTGGAACGACATTTTTGTCTGGATTATACCAAATTATTCTATTAATATGTGGTTGTATATTTTCTTTTTTATATTTTATTAAATTATGAATAAAAGTGGTTTTGCCACAGCATGATGGACCAGCCACCATCATAGTAAACGGGTGAAACAGCATAGTTGTATTAGTTAAAAACTAACTCTGTTAACCTATATTTATACGAAAAGCTCTTTTCCCAAAGTGAATATAAATGTAATTTAGTTATTCTATGGAATACTCTTCCGTAAACCTTCGACATGGTTAAACAAGTTCTAATAGTTGACCTACAATTTTTGCAAGGAAATGAAAAGCAATATTTCCTAAAAGAGTTAGCCATACTTGAAAAAGGAAGTTTAATTCCAACTGTGAATCACTTCAAAGCACCGTTTCCCGCAGAAGAACTTAGTGAGGATATGAAATATAATAACCAGTATTGCGAAAATAAAATTAATGGACTTAATTTGATAACGGAAACACTTATCAAACAACAATTTCAGATGTGCTGTTAAAAATTGCTATAATGTATATATGTATCTTTTAAAAGAAAACATGTTAGATTAAGATTTTCAATTTTCATACTTGCACGATATGAATTTAAATAACAAAACTAAACAAGTTCACTTCAACATTAAAAAAAAATTCACATTATGCATGTATAGGAGTATGCTTACAAATCAGCACGGAAAGGTCATTGGGAAGAGTACGCACGTGATACAAGTATATTTCAAAGACGTATAGAAAAAGTTGGTCTCACTATTTCAGCAATTTTAACATCTGATCATCGCAAAATTGTAAAAGTTTTTTTTCAAATAAATAAAAATAAACATATAACTTAATCTGTTTTCTATTTTTTATTTTTGTGTTTACTATAAATACCAAATGGAATTAACTTATCTTTGTTCCTTACAACATAAAACGAAGTGTATTATTAACTATAAAGTAAATGAAAGATTTCCGGTTATTTTCTCAATGTTCTTATAGAGTAGAAAAAGATTACATACATAAAAAAGATTACATAGATACTGTTACATAACAGACATACAGAATAATTCCATAATTTTTTCTTTTTTTTTTTTAGCATTTGCATTCATAAGTTTTTTAATTGTTTGAAAGAGTCAAACTAGTTTTTACAATTTATTTTACAACAGGTAAACAGAAATTAAAAGAATGCAAAATATTTTTAAAGTACATGTGTACATACTTATTATACATAAGTCTTAATTGTTCAAGGTATTACAACAATTTACAACAAAATATAGTACAATGAGAAACAACACACATTCTAAAAATAACACATTTTTCTTATTTTTATTTTTGCAACTTTAAAACTATAGTAACAACTTTTAATAATTAATCGTCTTTTAATAAAACAAAACTAAAACTGAAATACACTTTCTACTTCTTGTTTACGTTTTCGTTTTTATTTTATTATTGTTCATCTTGATATCCAAAAGTGTCTATGAATATTTTTGTGCAATAATAAAATCAAGTTTTTTTCGATTCTTTTATATCTATTTTTACCTACATACATATATTTTATTAAGCATGCGAAGAAAACATAAAAAAATTGATTTGACTTGAAAAAAAAATTATTTTCTTACTATTTGTATGATATCCTATTAAACAGTACCAATCAATTTTTTGAAAAAACCTAATTATCCTAAACTTATTCAATTCAATAACCTTGCCTGTAACAACTTCCACAGTACCAACAACCTTCACTTCCTACTATACAACCACTTGGAACTTATAAGTTATCAACCCACACCCACACAACCTATCTTGCAACCAAAACCAAAAGAATCAAAACAAGTTTTTGACCTACTAACCAAGAATGACCTATAATTAACCCATCAATCAAAATGTAGGCCTTGCGATATCGGTGCGATATGGCATGATTTTTTCCCATGACAGACTGCCTCTTTACCTACTCGCAGCATTAAAACCAAGTGCAAGCCTTCCAGAACGAACTGATTCTTATGAAATAAGAAACATCAATTCATCAATTATAAATTTGGAAGAAGGTTTAGTACCACTGTTACATTTTGATGGCATGACATTTCCAGTAGAGACTACAGATATACATAAATTTGAGAAGCTCAATTCCCTAATTAGTTGAAAATTATCAACTTCAAATAGAGGCTTCTTTTATTAACAACTAACATTATGGAACCTATACTAGTAGCATTTTCTTATTTCATAAAATGTACATTTGATGAAAATTTAAATAAGTATGTTGAACATGTTGGATTAAATTGTGGTGAACAATTTATTACTGCCTTATCGAAAGATTGCAATGATCTTTTCTCTAAATATCACATGGATCCGACACCTATGGATGAATTAACTCTTGATGGAAACTTGAACAACTTACTAATATAACCTGTCATATTTGTGGTAAGCAATTAGATTTTATAAATAGAGTTAGAGATCATTGTCATTGTACTGGTAAATATCTGCGACCAGCTCATAATGCTTGTAATCTTTTATATAGAAGACCTTACTTTTTTCCGGTTTTCTTTCATTATTTTTCCGGGTATGATTGCCATTTATTATTTAAGGCTCTTAATATAGTTCCAGGTGAAATAAAAATTATACCACTGAAGAAAAAAAAGTACACATCGCTAAGAAAAAGAATTACGCTTCCAGATAGAAATATTAGTTTTTCTTTAAGATTTTTGGATAGTTTTCGATTTATGTCTTCAAGTTTCGATTCTTTGTGTGGAAACTTAGATAAATCAAAAATGAAATACGTAACAAAAATTTTTAAAAATAATTCTGAGCTAATGACTCTATGATAATGATAATGACTCTATGGCTAATGATAATTTTTCCCATATGAATATTTAGATAACTGGGAGAAACTTCAACAAGAATATTTACCGCTTCAAACAGATTTTTTAATAAACTAACACAAACAGTGTGTTCAGAAGATGACTATAATCATGTTATAACAGTATGTAACATTTTCAATTGTAAAAATCTGTTAGATTATTTCAAATTATACCTAAAGACAAATGTATTTATATTAGAAAACTTTATTTATTTAGAAAACTTTCACGAAATATGTATAAAAATATATAATTTAGACCCCCTAATGTTTACCCAGCGCCACGTCTTTAATGGCAGGCAATGTTAAAATTTACCGAAATAGATTTATTTAGAACTTTTTGTTGATATAAACAAATACAATTTTCTGAAAAAAGATATACGTGGAGGAATTAATCAGTGTTCTTTACGTCATTCATTAGCCAACAATAAATATATGAGTGAAAAATACAATGAAAATGAACCGTAGTAGTTAGGATAGGCGGTTTTTTATTTTTTTTAATTAAACTTTATTTATTCCAATTTATCAAATTTACCTTAACCTAAAAAAAGTTTACAAAAATATTTCTTATCAATATTTTTTTTTTTTTACATGTGAATCTAAAAATTTAATTTTTTTTTATGTTAAGTTATGTCAATGTTAAATTAACTTTTTCTTATTTTTAATATACATATTTATATAATTTTATATCTTCTTTAAATTTTTTATTGAAAAAATTGTTTTAAAAATCAATGTTTTTTCTTTTTAATTTTTATAAAACGAGCCATAGACTTAACCTAATTTAAAATCTTATCCTACCTTACACTAGTATACATACTAAAGATTTGTTTCCATATATTTCATGATGTACCTAACCACCAACAGTTTTGCCTAATTAATGTATCCTTATGAGGAATACTCATGTCATACTTAAGGAGATTTCTATTAATGTTACCAGAATTATATTCAATAGTTTTACATGTAGCCCGTCTACTATTGTATAGGGACATGATTGAGGTTTTGAATATAACCATTTTTATCTAGATATATTAAATACTCAGGGGCTATAAAACCCGAGAGCAAAGTTTTTTTAATGTTCTCCTCATTGTGGTAAAATATATGAGATATTAGACCATTTTCTGGAGTATTTGTTGCTCTAACATAATGATTTTTTAGTATTAATTTTATCATAAAATTGTTGTAATATTGGATATTAAGTAATAATTATAAGTTTCAGTGATTTGCAACATATTTGTGAATGCTTTGTAGCTGGTGGCGGTTTCTGGCAACTGTGGTAATATAGCTGTAAAATATATTGGGTTATTAATTTAAAACTTTTGCACATATTCTGAATGTGTTATGAAATCTAAAACATTGAAAAAAATAATAAAAACGAAAAAAAAATTAAAAAGCCATCAAATATAAAATCGTATCGTGTTATGATAATTTTTAATCTTAAAATTAGCCTTTTATACAATTTTAAATATATCATATTATTAGAGGAAAAACAAAACTCTTCTTTGGGTAATAGAATAGGATAGAATTGGGATTGAATTTTAACATAATAGACTCATAAACTTACTAAGTGCCGTATACCTTACTGAATAGATTTCTGTCTACGTCAAAGCACTCTTACCCACAGAAGATTTAGTTAATTCTTAGTATTAATTCATTAACTATGTTTTATTAGTTTTATATTAGATTTATTTCGAAAAAGTAGTTTTCATGCTTCTTATGATCTTATCCAGAGAAGATTTGTTTTTTCTAATAAGCTTATATATTATTTAAAATTGTATGAAAGATTAATTTTAAGATTAAAAAGTATCATAAGACGGTAAGTTTGGCACGTGAAAGATCAAAATATTTTTGTTTGATAACATTTTACATGGTTATAAATATTATATTTGTGGCTGGAAATGGGCTTCAAACAAGATAATTAATTGCAAAATATTTCACGATTTTTTGGAGATATATCTAACTCTAGAAGGGGGAGAAAAAACATGTGTTTTAAAAATTAGAAATGGTGAGTCAATAAATAATAAATTATTTTTATCTTCATTCGATTGGCAACATATAAAAATTGAAGTATATGGTGGTGATATTTTCATTATTGGTTCAATCAGACAATCATCAATCAAAAATCAAGTAACCAACAGTTCTGGAGGTGATTGTCCTTTGAAGACGCTTGGGAGTTGCTTCAGAAAAATATTTCAAATATATTACCAAAAGACAAGAATAAAAGAATTTCAGAACAAATTCAATCATTTTCCATGAAAATAAATGAATATGAAGAAAATCAAAATGAGATGAAAAAGTCTATGATAATGGACTATGATAATGATAATGATGGAAGTGAATTGATGGTGGAATTATGTTTATAACATCAATAGATAATACATATTATAATGAAAAAAATAATAAATCAAAAATTGGGGATATGTTAACTAATTTAAGAAAATTACTTGAAAGTTTAAAAGAGGAATATTTAGATTATATGGAAGCTTTTTCAAATGGAAGGGATTGTTATTTACCACTTTTTATGCATGCGTTTGTTCTATTATAAGTCAAGTAAAGGTTGTACATAAAAAAGAAATTTCGAGAAAATAAAAAGTATAAATAATATATTTTTAACTTCTAACAAATCATTATTTCGTGTACCTTTGATGACGACAGATCATATTTTTTATAAAACGATTATATCATATTATATCATATTTATATTCAGTTTGTTAACTATACAAACCAATTCAATCCCAATTCCTGATGTCCAGTTACATGAATCAGCTTTTGGAAGCACTTATTTTAATATATTACTTCCAAATAATGAAACCGTTAAAATAAATTTATCAGTTCAGCTTTTAAAACACAGAAATTATATTAAAAGAACGAATATAGGTGGTATAATAAATAGTGAATATGTGTTCTACAGACATTTTAAATTAGAATATGCTGCTGATAAAGAAATTCATGTCCATATGAAATTCATGTTCACATATGATAGTAATTTCAAACAAAAATTCCTCAAAATTCAATGCTTTGAATACCGCGAAATTTTAGCGGATAGAATTTCAAATACTGGAGAGGTAGAATCAGTTCCAGTTATGGATACGGATTATAAATCTGAATATACAGTTCAAGATTTGCGGTCAATAAAACAAAAGTCATCATATCAAATTTCATAATTTTTACAAATAAAATAAAATAAAATATTATGTAAATAAATTTATAACAAAATTATTATAAAATAAAAAAAAAAAATTTTTAATAATACATCATTTTTATTTATTCATGAATAATGATTAGTAGAAAATCCTAACCACTTATCAAAAATTTTATCATCATTATTAGTTTTAAGAATTTTTTCAAATCAAGTATACATGTTTTTGATTAGCTTTTAATAGTTCATATATTCATAGAAGCCTCCTTTTATTGGTTGACCTTGATAATCTTCTAATAAATATGTTACAGGATTGGTAATTTGAACTTTCTTGATTTTAAATATTTCAGTTGTCCAATTTGGTGTATAACGTTTTTCAAAAATATGTTTATATTTGCTTATTCGAACTGAATCACCAGCTTTAAACTTAGCAGTTGAAATTATTTTTATATAATTAAAATTAAACTATTTTTATGTAGTTCCACCTGCTATTGTATACATTTTTAAGTAAATCCTTAGCATTATATTTATTAACATCTGATGTTTCTTACTGTTCTAAGTTTACTATTGTTATATTGTTTAACTAGTTCATCAATTATATTAATCCATTTGTAATTTCCGTTAAAACTAAATTCTTTCCACACCTTTTCTTTTACACACCTTCGTTCTCCGAAGTTTTTGTTTTTATAGGTATTGCCCATGCATACTTAGAAAAGGTATCAATGACAGTTAATAAAAATTTAAAACCTTTGTTCTCTTTAGCATATAAATCCATTTCTACTAAATCAACTTGCCAAAGATCATCAAATCCTTTGATTATAACTCTACGTCATTTAAAATTTCTCCGCGCAGGCTTATGATCTTCAACAACTTCACTTGTACTCATTTTTAAATAAAGTAATTATTATATAACTAATTAGAAAATCTTTGATTGGAAATGATTTCCCGATAATTACTATCTAAAAACTTAGAAATAATAATATCAGTATTTTGAATTCTTTGATTAAATCTAAAGCAATCCAGTGCTATAACTTCCTAATATTTTGTCGAGCTAACTTATATGCCGTACTCCATTTGTATAATATATGTATTTGAGGGTTTAACATAAATTTGACTCTCTTTTTTACTTTTTTTTCCTTAAAATCCTCTTCCTTATGGTTATCTTCAGAAGAATCTGAAATTCACCAGAAGCAACTGAAATATCATCTTCCTTTTCATCGCTCTCATCAGATGAATCTGAAGCATCAAGCCAATCGAATAAATCTACAACTTCGTTCTTACTCATCTTGGAAATAACTAATTAAAATACACCCTATTTCACTCATTTATAAATAAAATAAATAAAGCAAACAATAAATGTACAAATTGTAAAATTTATATTTTTTATTTTATATAATAGTTTACAAGTATATATACTTTTATTATAACATATTTTCTATTCTTTTATATAATTCCATTAGTTTGGTACAGTGTAACATGCATTGTTCTGCTGAATGGCATATGAAAGTATCTGGAAAATTTTCAATATTATCTGATGTATAGGGGCATATATCCCAATGATATCCATACTCCTTCGTTTCAATTTGTAGAGAATTTTTAAATAACTTTAAAAATTTGAAATGGTGATGAAGATAATGAAATCATACTATGTCCAAACTCATCAAGCGGCATTCTAATTTTTACTGATTGTTAATGTAAAATGTTATTGAATTATATTTCCTTCTCTCAATTCTTCAATTATAGATACAATTTCATTGCTATGATTATTGTTACCAGTTGTTTTTGATGCAATTAAAAGCCTTAATCTATCCACTAACTCATTAGGATCATCTCAATAAACATATTGATTTGATTGATTTGTAAAATTTACTGTAAGATTTATTTTTGTTGCTAGGTGTTTTAGCTTCCTGCATGAATGACGTCATTGATCTAGTGTTATTGTCATCATCATCATCATCATCAGAAAATTTAATTTACGGTTCGATATTGTTGCCTGAAAATTTTTGTTGTTGTATAACAACATTCGTTAATTCTTTCAATGGTTTTATAATTGGAGTAAATGCTTTTTCTCGATTATAATCTTCTGATAGCTTTGCAACTTTTAGAGATTGAAATTTCTTTTCTAAACTTTTCCGAGTTTTAATTAAATTTTCCATAAGTTGTTCATCCATTTTTCAATATTAACTGATTCGGTCAATTATTAAATATAAATTATCAACTGGACTGCTCTGTTGCTAACTGCCAACTACTAAAAGACCTGTATAGTTAGTAACTGCTGATGGACCTATTCTCTTAATAACTAAGATTTAGCAACAGTATCAAAATTTTTTCTATAGCGACCATTATTTAAACTGTTATCTTTATCAATTAATAGAAAACCATAATTATCATTCCAGCAGCATGCACTCAATTATTAAAAACAATGTAAGACATATCAGAATTTACATAATATTATAGATATGTTTTAATTTTAAATCATCTTGCTTGAATATAAGAAAAAAGTTTGCATTATCTCTAACTAAATGCTTTGAAATTTTTGTATAAGATAACATAACATGACATAAATAGAAGCTATGTACTTCTTGATGACGCCCCATACAAAAATAGGCTTATTTTTTATAGCTTATCGCAAGCTACATCATCAAATATAAATATTGAGAATTTTCTTAGAATTTTGATCAACATTTTTTACTTCTATCGCATTATCTACTTTTATAAATTTCATCTTTAAACTAATAGAAGAAACGTTGTTTTAAATGATATTAATGAGTTTTTTTGAAAGGTGTATAGTATTTGATTAACTTCCTTAAACTAAACTACAAATCATGTTTGGCAATAATAAATATTCAAATAGTAATAAAAAATCTATTAAAGGAAGAGGAGTTGTTAATTCTTTAATAAATAAATTGCCTTTGAAGCACATTTACCTGATTATAATTATTGAGGACCTGAAACGAAACTGGCAAAACGGTTAGCTCGAGGTGGTAAAGGAATTAATCGTTTAGACTTTAGATGGGGCTTGTCGTGACCATGATATAGCATATTCTCAAAATACTGATGAAAATAAAAGTTATATAGCTGATAACATATTTGCAAAGAGTCAAAGCTAAAGATTCAGGTTATGAAGAAAAAATGAATGCTCTTTTAGTTAGAAACGCTATGAAAGCTAAAGTTAACTGTAAAAATACAAAAACAACAACAAAACAGAAAAAAACCATTGAATATAAAAGAAGCAAAAACAGCAGTTCAGACTTTAAAAAAGCCAATGAATGATGGAAATATTATAAAAATTGCTTTGCATGCAGCTAGAAAACCTTCAAAAGGACAAAAACATGCAATTGATATACCTCGAATTATTCCAGTGAATAAAATAGGTGGTATTTTACCTTTAATTTCAATATTTGCTGGCTTATCAGCTGTTGGAGCACTTACAGGTTGTGCTGCAGGAATAGCTAAGACTGTAAGTGACGCTAAAACTGCGCAAAATCAGTTAAAAGAAAGTGAACGTCATAATAAAATGATGGAAGCAATAGCATTAAAAGGGGGAAATAGATTACACTTAAAACCATATAAAAAAGGGTTAGGTCTTCATTTGAACCCAAAAAACCATTAAATGTGTTACTCAAAAGACCTCTTACAAATTATGATTTAGAAAAATTTGGTAAAAAATACTTGAAACATTTTCAAGTTGTTTTTATGAGAGACAATTTATCTCCAAACAAACCTTGGAAATTTGAATGTGGTATAATAAATTTAGATACTTCTATTGGAAATAGAACACATTGGGTAGTTAAAAATGCAGAAATAACACTCTATTTTGATAATTTTGGGAATTTACGTCCACCATTAGAAGTAATTAAATATTTAGGTTATAAGCTTGTATATAATTATAATAAATATCAAAACGTTAATACATATAATTGTGGTCATATATGTTTAGAATTTTTATTTCATATTGTTAAAAAATAAATTATTAAAGCAAAATTATCAGTAAATAAAACATAAAAAAAAACCAATTTTTTAATTATCTAGATTTATTAAAACTACTCTATACATTAATAATTTTGTTCAAGTTCAAGGTAATATCCTTCTTCCTATTTGAATAAAAAGAAACATAAAACTAGCTCATAAAGAATAATTAGAATTTAGTTATAATAGAAGAAATTTAAAGAAAAATTAGAATTTGAAATATTATATAGGTATACATTTATTATAACGATGATGATGATGATAATGAATTAACCTTGAAAATCTATAAAAGCAGAATATATTTCCAAATATCTCATTATTTCAATTAAAGACAAAACATTAGCTATATACTACTACTACTACTACTACTACTACTACTACTACTACTACTACTACTACTACTACTACTACTAGTATTACTACTACTACTACTGTCAATAACATTATATATGTACATGTACATGTGATTTTCAAAAATACAATTCAATACTGAATGTGGATGAGGAAAATAATAGATCTATTATTGATAAAAGATTCTTCCCACAGGTTCATATGAAATTTGAGATATTGAAGCATTTCTCAGAAAAAAATTGAATATTGTTAAAACAGACAATGAGAAGTTTATTATGAGACATAATAATAATACATTAAAATGTGAAATTTTTGTTGATAAGGAAATTGTTTTTGAAAGAGAAGATACTATTGGTAAATTATTACGTTTTAGCAGAAAAAGATTATTACCAAACAAATGGCATAATTCATATCTTTTTGTTGATATTAATAAAATAAACATAATAAGATTCCTAATAATGTAATTTATTTACCAGTAACCGTTAATCAGATAAGTTTTATTACTATAAAACTGCTTGACCAGAACGGTAATTTAGTTAATTTTCTTGGAGAAACAATAACAATTAGATTGCATTTAAAGCGTCGAAATGCTAATATTTTATCAAAATCAATCTCATCAATTCTATATACCGTCACAGAGTAAGAAACAACAGCTTAATCAATCAAAGTTATTCAAAGGAAGTGGCGTGGAGTGGAAGGAAGTGGCGACCAAGATTTAAAATATAAAAAACAATTATCATTTGAGAACAAAGAATATCTAAAATCTCTTGGGTATTTACTAAAATCAAATTAAAATGGAGCTTTTTAATGATCCTGTTTTTAATGAAACTATAACTAGCGCTCAATGGTATTCATATTCATCATTCTTAAATTCGTTTAGATTAAGTGATATTATTCGAATACAAATACAAAATCAGAATTTAAATATATTACCATCAACAAGTCAAATTAGTTAATAATGCTATTAAATTATTTATTAAAAACTAAACTAGTTAATAATGCTATACCATTTATATTTGATGAAATTCGTTATGAACTTATTGGTAAAGAAATTGATCATAATCGTAATGTTGGTATAACTTCAACGTTAAAAAACTATATTTCACTCAATCAAAAAGAAAGTACCGCTTTATACAATGATATTGGTCACCTAATGAAGCAATTAAAACGAATGGGCATTATTTCAATTTTTGTATATCTTTAAAGAGATAAAAATATTATTCCAAATGCAAAACATGAATTAATATTAACTCGCTCTCGATCAAATGATAATTCATTATTATGTAATGCTAATGCTAAAATCCAAAATTCTTATTACACAAATATGTTGGAACTTTCAACTTAGCTGATAATCTTAAATTAAATTTATACAAAAGTATTGAAAATGGTTCGGTTATGAAAATTCTTTTTAGAAATTGGGAATTACAAGAGTATCCTACATTACTAACAGAAACTACACATCATATTTGAAATGTTAAAACAGCCTCACAACTTGAAGAACCTCGGTTTATTATTTTTGCTTTACAAACTGATAAACAAAATAAACTTGAGGAACATCCATCACAATTTAATTATTGTGATATTAATTAAAATATAATTAAAGTATATTTAAATTCTGAATCATATCCATATGAAGATATGAATTTAGATTTTGATAAAATTCGTTATGAATTAGGATATGAAGCATATTCCAATTTTAGAATCTTCTAGTAATAACTCAATATCTGAACCTTTAGTTTCATGGGATAACTTTAAAGATGATTCTCCAATCTTCATAATTGATACTCGTTATCAAAATCATAAACTTAAAATAGGTCCAGTTGATTTCAAAATTGAATTAATGATTTCAAAAAAAATTCCGGATAATACTACAGCTTATTGTCTTATTTTACATGATCGTTTAGTGAAATTTAAACCGTTAACAGAAGAAGTTAACAAAATTATTTAAATTACCAATTCAAATTAATTTATAAATATATATAAATAAAAATGGAATATGTAATCATTTACAAGGTTTTCGGGATAATAACAATAAATTTATTTTAAAAGAACTAGCTATTCTCTCATCAAATGAGGACATTCATCATTTCATAATAAAATCACCTTATAGCTATAATTATTTGGACAGAAAAACAAAATATACAAATGCATCGCTCACTAAAAATCACCATGGTTTATAATGGTCGATGGCAAAACACATTTTTGTGATGTTACCAATTTTTTAAAAAATTTTATACATAAACAAACAAAAATTTATGTTAAAGGAGAAGAAAGAAAATCTTGGATTATTAGGATATTAAAAAACAGTAATGTTTTTGATTTGAATAGTCGTAATTCTATGCGTTTAAAAATATTGAAGAATCAGCAAATTCATTGTTCTAAAAGATGCTTTTTTAATCATGTTAATGTTTGCAGCTTGGAGAATGTTTACTTATTAAAATTGCTGATTTAGACAATTTAAAAGTATTTAAGGAGAGAAGGCATTAGAAACATATTCATTTTACTATTGATAGTCTACAGATAAAAATTAACATGGATAAAATAACAAAAGTTTTCAATAAAAAATCAAATCATTATAAGAAATTAGTTAACACTTCATCAGATTCTATACTAAAAAATGGGAAGAAGAATTCAGAAGTCAACATCATCAAAATCACATTAAAACAATGCAAAAAAAAGTAATATGTATCTAAATAGCTAAAATAAAAAAATAATAAAAATTTATTTAATATAAAAAAAAATTTTTTTTCATTTTATAAAAAAATAGTATAAATTTATTTAAATACATCTGTAATACATTTCATCTAAATTTTTTATTCATACAAATATTCCCATTCAAAATTAAAATTTATTACAAAAAATTTATTTTATTTTTCAATAATTTAAAAAAAATATTTTAGTTCGTTATTTGCAATTTTTCTTTTTATAACTTCCACAATTTGTGGAGTATGCTTCGAAGCGTAATAGTTTGGAAGGAACGTGAAAAATTCTTTAGTGTGAGGCGCCACATACATCTTATTGTATCCTTCTTACTTTTTGAAAATTTAGAAAATGTCTCCTGTAAGTACAATACTTCATATTTCATATTTTTTGGCACGTCACACATTGAAGTAAATGTTATCCTTTTATTGATATCATCCAAAAATATTTTTTAGATATCATTTACTTCTTTTTTTATCTCATGATCTACATCAACCATGAAGCTCTCCAACATTTCATTCTCTTCTTCATGATTTATTCTAATTCTTTTGTTTGATTTACTCCCTTTTTTTTTTTTTTTGAATTAATTACCTTTTAATTCAAATATTCTGAGACTAGTGAAATCTTAAGAAAATTATAGTTATATTTATATGGAAACTTAAAAAGAAAAAAAATTAGTTTTATAAATTTTTATAAAAACTTATGAAAATTAAATTTGAAATTGTGATAAGAAATGAAATAATTTCCGTTCAGTAAATCATATTATTTAATAGAAAATTAATATATAAATATTAATATTAAATTTTAAATTTTTTATTTACTTGAGGAAAATTAAATGGATTATTTGACTGGTAGTCTGAAGTATCAAAATATTTGTGAAGATCATTCTTAATATCTGCATAAAAATCATTCGTATTTATTGTATACAGTCATTCCTCGTATAACGAAACCCCATAAAATGACAATTCATATAACGACAAAAAATATTTTATGACTTATTTTTTAGCTTAGCGACATTTTTCTCCTACAGCGACACATAAAAAAAAAACCTATTTAGAAAAAAACAAAAATAATTAAAAAAAATTGAAATTATAATGATGTGATAATATATTAATTTTTTCATTTGTTTTTATTTTTATCATATTTTTATTTTTAGCTTTTACTATTATTTTCATAGTAACAATTTATCCATATTACGGCAATTCATACAACAACGTGATTTTTCGGTCCTAAAAATGTTGTTATAGGAGGGATGACTGTATATGAAACTATCCATATAATTGAGTGTAACATTATCTCGATATTTGTTTTTCATATAATTGCAATGAAAATCGTACATGAGCGTTTTTGATAATTTTAAAATTGTAAATCCTATATAAATTGGTTTATCATAAATTATTTTAACCCTGTTAAGTTCTACTGCAGCTAAATTATATGAAAAAGTTATAATACCATTAAAATTTGTATTTGATATGAAACATCTAGCACCTAAATGCCTACCTCTGTTTTCCCATTCTGTAACAATTTTAATGTCTCTTCTTTTGTCTATATTAAGTCATTATGCAGATTATGTAAATTTACAGGATATTCTAAATCTACCTCTAGAATATAACCAATTTCTGAAGTGTCTGAAATCGTGGTTATATCTATAGAAATATCACACCATTTAAATTTTTTTATGGTAAATAATTACACATAGCCCAACCATAAAGATTAAATTTTCGGATTATTTAAAGATGAAATGAATGGTCAAATTATTTTTGAATTTATTGGTCTTCGATCAAAAATGTATTTTATACAAATATTTAAGAATAAATCAATTAAAAAAGAGAAAGGTGTTTAAAAGTATATTTTTAATGATTTAAATTTAGTACATTAAAAAAATTCTTTATTTAAAAAAATTTTTTTTTTTTATTGTACTCATGTTTTAATAGTTACACATTGTATAATAATAATGTTTATAAATAAAATAAGATAAGATTAAGTTTATAAATAAAATTATTTTAACTTATACTTGTATTTGGTTGTTTTTTTTAAATAATTAATTAAAAGAAATATTATCGAATAACTTTTTTATTATTTGTTTTGAGTTTTTATAACTCTACAATACACTAAACAAAACATGGATTTTGTTTACGACGGAAAAAATTAATCAAGCTATTTATTTAATTGTATCACATTCATATTAAACCAATTTAAATTTTTTATGTGAACTTTTTTAATCAATTTTAAGATTAAATTTATTAAATAAAGCAAACTTTATAAACGCTTTTTAAAATTTTTATATTAGCTTTTAAACTCTACATTATTTTAAACATCAAGAAAAACCAAGCTTTATATTTTTATACGAACTTTTTATTAAAGTATTTACACCAAACTTTAAAAAATTTTCATATTAAACCAATTAAATTTATGTAAATATTTTATTTATAAAATTTAAAATTTATTTTACCAATTCTAATTTAACTACAAAATTTCTCCAAGTTCATAATATTTAACTAATTTTAAATCACGCTTTAAAAGCATGTTTTTTAAATAATAATATTTAGCAATTTTAATATATGATCAAAGATCATAATAATTCATCAATTTTAATCAAGCTTCAAAAACTTTTTTTTTTAATAATAGTAAATAATAATATTAATTCGGTATTTAAACCAAGCTTAGAATATTCAACACTTTTAATTAAACACCATATTATTTCTCCAATTTCAAATATTAAAGATACAAAACTTTTCATTTATACTTTGCTGTTTAAAACCTCCGCTGTTTGTAGTGCCATTGCTATATTTTAGCTTTTAAACTCTACATTGTTTTAAACATCAAGATAAAACTAATCAATTTTAATAATATTTTTATTACATTCTATATTTAAACCAAGCTAATTTTTTATTTTATACTAAATTTTTAATGAGATATTCAAACCAAACTCTAAAAATTTTTCATATTGAACTCGTTAAATATATCTGAATATTTAGTAATTTTAATTTAACTATAAAGCTTCTCAAACATCATAATAATTCATCAATTTTAAATCAAGCTTTAAAAACCTTTTTAAGTTTTTTTCTTTTTATAAACATTAAATCAAGTTAAATTTAAGTTTTTTTTTTTTTTTTTTATTTATTTTCAAAATTATATCTTACTTACTACTTACATTTTAATTCAAATCTACATAATTTAATTATAACTTTTTCAAGTAATTTAATTTTATAGTAAAACATTTTTAAATATATAAAGTAAATTTAAACAGTTCCTATTTTTTTTTTTTACGGAAGCCGAAGCGTCGGGTTTTGAATGGTTAAAAATATTTCAAAAGTAATTTACATGTTTTTAATTTTAATTTTCGCTCAATATTTATATATGTATTAAAATTTTTATTTTCGCACTCAATATTACTATATTATATAAATCTGCATTGTTTCCATCATGAAAGAGTATATTATTTTATTACAAATTATCATAGAATGGTGTAACAAAATTTCTGAATTGAATTAAGAAACCACAGTAACATACAATTTTTTTTTTTATACAAGGATAGGTTTTCAATTAATTTGATAACGTTCGGTAAATCATTAAATATTTTTAAGCAATTAAAGAGACAATTTGTCTTTTGTTTATCAGTTTTAAATAATGATAAGTAAAAATTGTATTTATTACATCTATTTTTAAATTTCTATATTGGAAGATAGGTTCATAAAATATTTTGTTCTCAAAAAGTAAAATTTTGGTTTTTTTTTACATTAAGTAAAAATTTATTCTTATGAAGAAATTCTTCGATTACTGCGAGATCTTCTAATATTGAATTTTTCAACTCAAATTCATTGCCTTTTGAATATTTAATGACTGCCTCATCCGCAAAGAGTGATGGAATTCCATTTAAGTTAAGACGTGCAAGGTCATCAATGTACAATTTAAAAAAAAAAGGACCTACTATTGAACCTTATGGCACGCCTTTCTTTATTGTTTCAATTTGACTTAGGAATTACCAATGCGGACACATTGCGATCTTTTTTTTAGATATGATTCAAAGAATTTTAGTTGTTCAGGAGAAAAGTTCAGGCAAGACAATTTATGTAGTAAAATGTCATGATCGACACAATCGAATGCCTTTTGCATATCAATAAATGTACAAGCAGTGAATTTTCCATTATCCGTGCTCTTAGTTATAAATTCATTCAGAGATAGACAAGCGGATGTAGTGCTTGAGTTCTTTTCAAATCCGTATTGCTCCGGGTGCAATATATTATTGAGATGTATAAAGGATGTTAATCTGTTTTCCGTAATTTTTTCAAAAATTTTTGAAAGTGAACTTAACACCGTTATTGGCCTATAATTCAAAGTATTGGTGGCGTCACCAGCTTTATAAATAGGTGCAACAAATGTTTTTTGAAGGCAATGAGGAAAGTTACATGTTTTTAAAACTTTGGTTAATAAATTTCACCAAAATAGGTGCCAATGTCTCTGCAAACACCTTAATAAATTTTGTCGAAATGCCATCGTACCCCGTTGCAGCAGACGATTTTAAGTAATGAATGGTCGTATTAACTTCATTTACATTTGTTGGACTAAGATCAAAATTAGCATGCAGATTACGATGAAACAAATTTAAGTAATGATAATCAATGTTACCAATTGGTATATTGAGATTATCCGTTATTGTCGTAAATGTATTATTCATTATTTCAGCTATTTCTTCGGGTGATGACACGTTACGGTTTTCATGGTTAATAACCGTTTACAGTATTATTTAGAGTTTGGTCACTAGTATTCAACATTACTGATTTATATATTCCCCATAATTTTTTAAGGTTTCCTGGATCTTTCCTGATTTGTTCAGAGTAAAACATCGTTTTAGCAGCTACAATCAGCTTCTTCACTTTTCCAGTCGATGTGTTATATAATTAAGCAATATGTGGATTATGAGGATATTTTTTTTTAAATTTGCCAAATGAATCACGAATTTTCATCATTTGTAATATTTCCTCGGTCATTCACTCATGTTTCTTTTTAATTTTTTTTACCAGAAGAATACAAGTATATTTCTTGACTAATTGAGTTAATATTTCAACCACCAAAATCATCAAAAGTTTAATAATTGATCTATTCATAATTGATCAGACTATTCCATATTTGATCTTTAGTTAAGCCCTCATAATTGAATACAGTTTTTGTATTGATAAAGGTTTCTTTAAGAGGATTTAGGTGAACACTAATAAAAAACATTTGATGATCCGATAAATTGGTATCCGCGATATGAAAAAAATACTCGTAATTTAGCATATCAGTAATTAAATGATCAATGACAATCTTTGACATGATACCGACTCTAGTTGCGAACTCTGGTTTTGTCTGGTTACATATGGAAAACCCATTACTCAAAAGAGTATTACAATAGAAACGTACATTCCTATCATTTTCATTTAATAAATTAATGTTAAAATCACCTACTATTATAGAATTTTTATTTGAAAGAGTAATTTCGTCAAATTTATTTATAAAATCATCTATTTTTGTGTAATGAGATCTGTAACACGCAATTATATTGATGTATAATTTTGATAATTTAACAATCAAAAAACTAGATTGATAATACTCTGTTTCAGTTACTATTGTGCTACTTATAGAATTCTGCAGAAATATTGCAACACCTCCGTAAGAATCTTCTCTATTAGAAAAATATGCAGTATATCCTGGTAAATTAAAAAATTTATTTTCTTCTTCTTTCGACCATATTTCTGATAGTAAAATAATATGCACATCGCATTTATATGAATTAAAAATTCAATTTCAAACAATTTTTTCCTTAAACTTTGTATGTAAGATAAACTATATTAAAATTTTTTTTATAACTATGCAATATATTTTCGAATTACCCTGTAAAATTTTGTATTTTCATACCATAATCAAGACTTGTCACATTCATTGTAAAAAATTGTAAAAAAAACCGTAATAATATGTTAAGATAATGTAATGCTAATGAAGAAATTATAAAGACAATAAAACCTATTACAATTATTGTTGCTATTTTTTTTTTTTCGATAATATTAATAGCACTCTTTCAGTGTTATAATAATTTTTGACTAGTATACAATAATTTCTGTTCATCAAGGCGTATAGATTAAATTTAATTTTAAATATTAATTGTGTAATATTATAATTGTGTAGTGTAAATTTTTTATAAATTCTAGTATAATTTAATTTTATGTTTTTAAATATAAGAAAAAATATGATAAGTTTTATAAAGAAAGTAAATATAATAATAAAAATTATTAAAAGCAATTTAGATTTATACAATGGAGATTTATAAATTGAAGCAATTATATAGTAAAGTAAAGTGCAAATATATTTAAAGTTTAAAATAAATTTAAAATTTTTATTATATGTTAATTTTAAGTTTATAATATTAGAAAAAATTTATAATTTTAATAACAAAGTTAAGAATAATGAATTATTGTCAAAAATTAAAAACTTGTTTTCTTCTTTTGATGATTTAGGTAAGAAATAGAAAATTGTTGACCAAAAAAGTTTTGAGTGCAATTTGTTAATTTTAAAACATTGATGTTGATTGATAATATTATTAAAAAAACATTTGTCAGTCAAAATGTTTAGAAAAATAAATAATGTTTTTAGGTTATAAAAATTCAAAATAAGTTTACGTATTATTTCAAGTAATGTTTTACATAAAACGAGGAAGAATACAGTTGACTTTGTCAACTCTTAGATACCCGTACGAACCGTTAGTATGTTCACAGCCTGTCACTCTGCTCACAATATTATTTTTTTAATATTTTAGTATTTTAAAATAATTTGGGTGAATTTTATAATTTCTAGAACTATGGGTTATACATATATTCAAACTATATGTTTATATGTACATTCTTCAAAAGCAGATTCTAACCTTTCACATAACGATTATCAATCCAAAACTTTTTCAAATATTCTATAGTACCATTTAATACTAAGCGGTAAATGTATATTAAATTTACTTAGTACAAAATAGTAAATATAATTTTAAATATTATATTATATTATATTTAAATATTCCATTGACAGAATAATTTCTTATAAGTACAATAAAATACATATATGTATGTAAATACGGCGCTATATAATATACATCTATACTCTTATCATTCATTCACTAGTGACATATACGATATCTAAATAAACATGATATTATATAAGTATGTATATATATTAATATCATATAAATAAAAATTCTTCAAGCTACCGTTATGTTGTTTATTTATTTGCATTTTTATGTACTACGCATTATATCCTCAACAATTTCAAATTATCGAGTAAAACAAATGCAAAAAATTTGTTGAAGAAATTTGTTAGAAAATTTGAAAAAATCAAGTAACACTTTCATCAATTATAAAGTAACCCTACATTATTAAAAAAAGTTGTTAACAGAAATAAGAATATAATATTGAAGCTTTAATTTTTATGTATTACTTTAAAAAAATTTTAACAGGTGTTCAAGTTACAGGTGTTTAAAAATAGGAAATTTTCAGTTTTTGACCCCTTACAGCTCCTAAACGGGGGGTGATACAAAAAAAGTTTCTGAAATGACTCATACTTATTTTCAAAGATCTAACTTCTGTCAAAATTTCAAGTTTCCAACTTAAACCGTTTAGAAGATAGAAGGGTTGAAGGATTTTGCAAAATTTTAGTTTCACATAACGGTAAATTAAGACACCGTATGCCACAAAAATATATTTATTGTATATATACTTTTACAGCTAATGAAAGTAGTAATCGTTTGGCGTTTTCAAAATGAAGATATACTTTATACAACTTGTGCTATAACAATTTAAATATAGAGCTTTTTTTAACCTTTGGGGAGCTGTAGCTCCGTAACGGGTGGGGCTACAAAAAAAAGTTATAAAAAATAAAATTAATATTTTTGTGAGATCTATCAGCGGTTAAAATTTCATAGCTCTATTGCAAAAAAAATGTCTGGATCTAAAAGTTAGGTGTTCGAGAGCTACCCTAAGGCTTGGTCCAAACTCAACCAAAAAAAATAGGGAACCTACAAATTACTCCCAGAATATTTTGTGTAAATTTCAAGATTCTAGCTTTCTTAGTTTTTGAGTTAGCGTGCTGACGGACGGACGGACGGACGAACGGACGGACATGGCTCAAAAGTCTTAGAATTTTTTTCTGATCCGATCCATACCTTTGAAGGTACATCTAGCTCGCTTATTTCGAGGTGTTACAAACGGAGGAGTAATTTTATTATACCCGATCCTATCGTACGGATATAAAAAAGCAAAGTATTGAGCATAAAATTTTTGAGTGTAATTTGTTAATTAATGAATATTGATATTGATTGATAAAGTATTTAAATAAATATTTCAAAAAATATTTGGTTGGCAAAAAGTTTAGAAAAGTAAATAAAGTTTTTAGGTTGTAATAACAAATAAACTTACATACTATTTTAGATAATTTAATATAATAATTTTTTTTAATTAACTTGAAATAAGAATAATAATTAAGTGAAAACTTTATGAATACTAATAATATCATTATATGAAGAAATTTTATAAACCTTACTTCCTTCCTTTTCACGTAGAAAAATTATGCTGTCTCTAATCCAAAGAAATCGCAAGTTTCTGGATACTTTAATCTCCTTAGCTTCTTTATACAGGTTAGCTTGAAATATTCAATTCAGAAGTAAATATATGTTTAAATTTCTTTTTAGCATCCATAAATTCTTCCTTCGATTTATTTGTTTTTACTTCCAAAAGGTATAGTCCATTGGTTGCCTTTGTATTTTTTGAAAATCAAATGCAGATAGTTCATCAACAGAATCAATGGTTTCTGAGATGTTATGTTGTTCTATAATTTTGCCAGCATCAGAACTGCCTTCATTTACATCAACTTCATCAATTATTGTTACATTAGCTTGAGAAGGACATACCTTACACGTCCAACTTACTCTTCTGGAAATTACGTCCTTGTAAGTTGTCTCGCTGATTCCAGCACATTTCAGGTGATGCGGTGCCTGACATGGTCCATTACAAATTAATCTAATGTTTCTTGATGTGAAATTTTTTTTGCAAATAATACATTGATTTTTGCTCATATTGCTTCTTTTGTGTTTTTGATGGCGCGAAAAGACAGTTTATATGGAGAATGAAACTTAAGTTTTTTTTTTTTTGTTGTAATTTAATAATACGCGGTGATTCCGAAAAATTTATTATTTATCAATTTATTTTCAACAAAAATTATTAAGAATTTATAAATTATTTTAATAAATATTGTTCTTAAATTATATTTAATAAATATTGTTCTTAAATAATTAATTTTAATTAATTTTATCCGAGCGAAATTTTAATGACTTATCAGGAAAATTTTTCAGGAGTTAATTAATCAGGAGGATTTTTTTTTTCAATAATAATAATATTAATTCTGTATTCAAACCAAACTTTAAAAATTTTTCATTTCTTCACTATAATTTAAAATATTCAACATTATTAATCAAATATCATATTATTCTCTCCAATTTCCAATATGTACTAAAAACACAAACCTTCTTATAACTCATACTTTACCGTTTAAAAACAACGCTGTGTACAGCCCCATCGTAAAAGCTTTTTCGCTCTTTTCCGCATGGTCTAGAATCGGTTTACTCCTCTTCACATGGAGTAGAATAGGCTTCCTCCTCTACACATGGTGTAGAATCGGCTTGCTACTCACCAAATGGACTAGAATTGCTCATCTCCACATAGACTAAAATCGCTCCACTAAAATCCATACTACTACTGACTTTGTCCTACGCGGGGTCCCGTTATATCCCCGAATATTGTAAATAATTTCACAGTAAGATCTAATATAAACAAAATTTTCAAAATATAAAAAACAAAAAAAACAAATGGTAAAGAAATTATTGTTAGAAGCTTATTCAGTATATTTCTTGTAATATAAAAAGAAATATAAATTCAAACCATTTTTAATAGAAGTTATTTTTATAAATAATATATTTCGCTTACTAAATGTATATAATTTGTATAAACATATTAATCATTTAAAAGCTTTTTAAAAAAATTTGAAATTAAGAAGAAAAAAATCAGCTATCTCCACCACAGGACCGACCGCCACTATACAAAAAGTACAATGCCAAAATTTATAGATTTTTTACATAATATCATTGCAAAATAACTTCTAATAATTTAACAACATTTTGTTTTATACAATAACAACAATAAGCAATGAAATCATAAAAATATATGTATGTGCATTCATTCATACATCCATTTACATTACATGATTTTTTTCATTCAAAAATATTAGAAGTAAAAAATAATAAAAACTGTAAACAAATACAATTAATATATTATTACACAGATTAATATTGAATCTGCTAATAAAAATTTTACCGTTTTAATTTTATGTCATCAACAATAATATGCATAGATATAAGTACATATGTATATAAATTTTTAGAGATATAAAAAAAAAAAAAAAAAAAATTAATTGTTCGTATAAATTCATATGGAGTGTTATGTATGAAATTTGGACTTAGAAAAAAAATTAAATAAAAGTTAAAGTTAGTCGGATCAAAAAATGTTCTATGGCAAAGTTCTTGCTCTTTACTTGTGTAACAACTTTTTTTAATAATTTTTCTCATAAAATCTTTCTGTTACGAAATATTCGTAAGAAACTAAAAAAGTACACTAGTAAACTACCACTTGTGGTTGTCCGATTTTTTCCAAAAGCTTATCAATCCGAGATATTTACATCAAAACCTTAAATATGAAATTTCAAAAAATTGCGCTCAGTCGTTTAAGTGTGTGGGTAAGTCCAAATTTCATACAAAACACTCCATACGAATTCATATGAACAATTTTTTTGTTTTTCTTTTTATATCTCTAAAAATTTATATACATACATATGTACTTATATCTATGCATATTATTCTTTTGTTGATGACATAAAATTAAAACCGCAAAATTTTTGTTAGCAGATTCAATATTAATCTTATGTTTCTTTTGTATTTGTTTACAGTTTTTATTATTATAAATTTACTTCTAATATTTTTGAATGAAAAAAAAATCATGTACATCAGATTCAGAGGCCAGAGCTAATTTTGTATACAGGTCAATAGTATTGGTTTTTGATGTATGCATAATATTATGTGCGTTAGTATTTTATTTGATTTATTATTATTATTTCACACTTCATTATTTCATTATATCTAAATCAACTCCGGTGTTTCTTAAAATTTAATATTCCAAAACTTAAATTTCCCAGTGCACGGAAAATAAAAATTTAAAAATATTTTTAAATTATGCAGATAAATAAATTTATTTTTTTTTAATATTTTTTATTATTCAGATAAAATTATTATTTTATTTAATACATATATTATTGCTATTTAAATTACAAAACAGAAAAAGAATTACATAGTTTTTTTTTTTTTTTTCTTTATTTCTTCTACATAATTTATATAAAAATAATTTATTTTAATATATTCATAATTAAATAGTTTCTGACCTTAGCTTAAATGTGGTCTTATAATGTGTAGAAAATGATGAACAGAGTTTCAGACACAAAAAACAAAAGAAAAAATAAAATTTTTTACATTATAATAAAAAAAAAAAAATCAAATAAACATCGAATGCTCATAAAATTATTTACATATTTTATATTTAATAGTAGAAAATTTTAATTTTTTATTTACTATTAATTAATGGATTTAACTTAATTTAAATATACTTTAACTTAAGGTTTTCAAAATTCGTTATTTGACGTTATTGTTAGTATTCTACCGATTAAAAGTTAATAAGATTATATATTATGTTAATTTTGTTAGTATAATGCTTTAATTTTCGACTAAAAGTGCTCTTATTTTTTTTTGAATGCGTCGAAGTTAGATAGAATTTTCAACTTTTCGGGTAGCTCGTTGAAGGCTTTTAAGCAATTGTATAGACAATTATTTGTTTGATTTCCGGTTCTAAATAAGAAGAGATAAAAATTTGATTTGTTCCTAGTGTTGTGCGAGTGAATATCTAATCTTTTATTTAGAATAAAGTTATGTTTCAGCAGGTTATTTACTATTTTAATAGCAATACAGTACAATTCATATCTATTTATATTCGTAATACTAAGATATTGTTGAGAGTATAATAAATGAGAGAGTATTGAATAGGTAGATTTTTAATGATTTTAAGGCATTTTTTGTGCACAATTTCTAGCTTATTTAAGTAGATTTGGGGAGCCCTGCTTCAAATGGGATTTATATAACTAATATGTGAATTGATGTGAGATGAATATATTGCATATAAAGCATTAGTTGATAGAAAATTACGTAATCTTCTTAATATGAAGATATATGGGGATATTTTTTTTATTATTTCATCGATGTGGCAACTCCAGTTTGACTTACTAACAATAATTAGACCTAAATAATTAAATTTTTTTACAATTTTTAAGGACTCATTTTTGTAAGGAAAATTATTATCAAAATTAAAAATTTTATTTTGAAAGAGTAGAATTTTCGTTTTTTCCAGATTTAAAACTGAACGATGATTTCTTAACCATTCTTCAATTAAATGAAGATCATGGCGGATTGAGTTCCCAATTAAAAGCTGGTCGTCATCTGCATATTTCAAGACTGCATCATCTGCAAACAATTACAAGTGGCCTTTTAGTTTTAATTTCGTAATATCATCAATATATAATTTAAAGAGTAGAGGTTCTAAAATTGATCCCTGTGGCACGCCTTGTAAGATAAATTTTCCTGAACCTAATACATTGTTACAGCGTATCATTTGTTTACGGCCCTTGAGATAAAATTTAAAAAAGTTTAGCTGACCCGTTGTGAAGTTTAAGTTCGCAAGTTTTAGGAGTAAAATATCGAGCTCAACACAATCAAAACCTTTTCTAATATCTAGAAAGACACAACCAACATATTTCCCAGCATCTATATTTTTCGTGATGAATTCATTTAAAAATAGACAAGCTGCTGTAGTGTTCGAGTTTTGTTCAAAACCAAATTGGTTCTCACTTAAGATTGGATTATTGTTTAAAAATATGTTAAATCTATTTTTGACAACATTTTCGAAAATCTTAGAAAAAGCTGGAAGGATAGAAATTGGTCGATAATTCGAGCAATCAGTTGATACTCCATTTTTAAAAATCGGATTTACAATAGCAATTTTTAAACTGCTTGGGAATATTTCAGATTGAAACGACTCATTTATAAATTTGACTAGAGAAGGAATCAAACGTGTGGAGAATTTCTGAATAAATTTGGTAGAAATATTATCGAAACCCGTGGCAGCCGCCGAATTAAGTGATTTAATGACCTCTGATTTAATGAAATGATTTACCTCTTCTATATTTGTGGGAAGTAAAGCAAAATTAGTAAAGGTATTTCTACGGAATTGATTTACATAATGTACGTCAATATTATCTAAGGGAACACTAATCTTATTTGTTACATTTATAAAGTAGTCGTTAAATACCGTAGCAATTTCTTTTTTATTTTCTAGTATAATATTGTTGCAATTAATTACTTTAATTTGTTTTTTTGACTCCGAGCTAGTTGTATTGAACATAATATTTTTGTAGCACTACCAAAGTTTTTTATTATTAGCAGAGTTTTTTGTAATTAAATCTGAAAAGAATTTCTGTTTTGAAGCTATAACTAGAGTTTTAACCTTATTTTTATACTTTTTGTATAAGCTTTCAATATGACTATCATCCGGAAATTTTTTTTTGTACTTAAAAAAGGAATCTCTTAGTTTCATTAACTCTATTATTTCATTCGTGATCTACGTTTTCTTTTTTTTTGCTTTTTTTTACATGAATACATTGCGTATTTTCAATTATTATTTTCCTAAGTTTATCAGTAATGGAATCAAAGTTATCATATGTATAGAGATAGTTCCACAGGCTATCTTTTTCTATCTTGTCGTAATTTAAAATATTTTTGAAGTTAATTATATTATCGGTAACTGGTTTCTCATCCATAGTTATAAAAAACATTTGGTGATCAGACATGCAAGAGTCTAAAAGGTGAAAAGTCTAAATAGTTTTTTTCAGTTATATCACTTATAAAGTGATCTACAATAGTTTTTGAATTCCTACCAAACCTAGTTGAATATTCTTCTGAAATTTTATTACAAACTAGAAAACCATTAGTCAATTATATAAATATTTATTTCCGCGTTATCAATATTTAATAGATTTAAATTGATATCCCCAAGTATTAGAGATTTTTTATACTGAAAAGTAATTTCATCCATTTTATTTATAAATAAATCAAAACGCGTTTCGCGTGCTCTGTAAATTCCAAAGATATTGAAATTATGTTACGTTAGTTTCACTCCTAAAAGTTTTTTAGTTTTTTAATTAGTTTTTCTAATTAGTTTTTTCAAATTCTTCACTATAAATTTGGTAACTATCAATATCTTCCCTCATGTATATGGCAACTTTTGGGGAGCTGTAGCTCCGTAACGAGTGGGGCTACAAAAAAAAGTTATTAAAAATAAAATTAATATTTTTGTGAGATCTATCAGTAGTTAAAATTTCATAGCTCTATTGCAAAAAAAATGTGGGGATCTAAAAGTTAGGTGTTCGAGAGCTACCCTAAGGCTTGGTCCAAACTCAACCAAAAAAAATAGGGAACCTACAAATTACTCCCAAAATATTTTGTGTAAATTTCAAGATTCTAGCTTTCTTAGTTTTTGAGTTAGCGTGCTGACGGACGGACGGACGGACATGGCTCAAAAGTCTTAGAATTTTTTTCTGATCCGATCCATACCTTTGAAGGTATATCTAGCTCGCTTATTTCGAGGTGTCACAAACGGCGGAGTAATTTTATTATACCCGATCCTATCGTACGGGTATAAAAATAATTTGGTAATTTGGTAATGTAGTAAATAAATTATAGAAAAATAAATAATAATTTTGATTAGTACTAATTTATGATTACTAGTAGTGAAGTAGGTTATAAACTTAAATTCAAATAGGTGAAAGATTAGGAAGTCTAAAGTCTAAGTCTAAAAGATTAGGAAGTCTAAACTTTACCTTCGGAACTGTTAAAAAATATTTTTGTTAAAACTAAAAATTCTGTGTTAGTATGAAAATTACAAAATATGCAAAAACAAGGTAGAATGTAAACCAACGGTTTTTAAAAGCGCACATTTCCAAAACTCAATACAAATTGTTTAGAAGTGTGACTTACACAAAAATTTGAAAATTTCATGTAATAAGAAAAAACTTGAAAATAGGACATTTTTGAGATTTTGAGGGGCCGTAAGTCCGGAATCCTATATAACTAAGAAATGCTGTTAACACACGTAAAAATATATTATTGAAGCTTTAATTTTTATGTCTTGCCGAAGAAAAGTTTTTACAGGTGCCTAAGTTACAGGTGTCTAAAAATAGCAAATTTTCAATTTTTGAGGCGTAATAACTCTTAAAGAGGGGGCGTTACCAAAAAATTTTCTGAGGAAACTTATACTAATTCTAAAAGTTCTTTCTTGTCTCAAAATTTTAGGTTCCTATCTAAAGGGGTGCCGGAGTTATGAAAAAAGAAATTTCATGCAAAATGTGGTTTTCACATAACGGTAAATTTAAATCGTAAATTACAAAATATTACATAATTTTGATATTGTTTTATATAGATAATAAAATTTTCGATCTTCTACCGGTTTTAGATTGCAAAACTATTACGCAAAGCCCGAGATATATACATCTGAAAATGGAGCTTTTTTACAATTTTGAAGAGCTGCAGCTTTGGAACCCTTTACAACTAAAATAAACCTTTCACACACGTAAAAATATATTATTGTAGCTTTCATTTTCATGTCTTGCCGAAGAAAAATTTTTACAGGTGCCTAAGTTACAGGTGTTTAAAAATAGCAAATTTTCAATTTTTGAGGCGTAATAACTCTTAAAGAGGGGGCGTTACCAAAAAATTTTTTGAGGAAACTTAGACTAATTCTAAAAGTTCTTTCTTGTCTCAAAATTTCAGGTTCCTATCTAAAGGGGTGCCGGAGTTATGAAAAAAGAAATTTCATGCAAAATGTGGTTTTCACATAACGGTAAATTTAAATCGTAAATTACATAATATTACATAATTTTGATATTGTTTCATATAGATAATAAAATTTTCGATCTTCTGCCGGTTTTAGATTGCAAAACTATTACGCAGAGCCCGAGATATATACATCTGAAAATGGGGCTTTTTTACAATTTTGAAGAGCTGCAACTTTGGAACCCTTTACAATTAAAATAAACCTTTCACACACGTAAAAATATATTATTGTAGCTTTAATTTTTACATCTTGCAGAAGTAAAATGTGTGCAGGTTCCTAAGTTACAGGTGTTTAAAAATAGCAAATTTTCAATTTTTAAGCCCTAATAGCTCATAAACAGGGGGTGGTCCGAAAAAATTTTCTGAGGAAACTTATACTAATTCTAAAAGTTCTTTCTTGCCTCAAAATTTCAAGCTTGTATCTAGAAGCGTGCCGGAGTTATGAAAGTAGAAAAATCATGCAAAATTTGGTTTTCACATAACGGTAAATTTAAATACTAAATTTAAAAAAATTGTATAATTTTGATATTAATTTACAAAGATAAAAGAAATACCTGTCGAATGACGTTTTCAGATTGAAAAAATCTTAAGCAGAACATAAGATATATGCATTTAAAAATAGGGCTTTTTCAAAGTTTGAGGGGGTGTGGCTCCGTAATGGGGGGGGCTACATGAAAAAGTTGTTCCACAAAATTATTTTTTTTATAAGACCTACCTATGGTTAAAATTTTTTTTCTCTATCTTTAACGGTGTAGAAGTTTTGTAAACAGACGGACGGACGGACGGACGGACGGACAGAGTGAAACTAATAAGCACATTTTTTCAAAATTTTTTTGGAAATGTGCTAAAAATAATTTGTTAAAAATAATTTGAATTTGATAAAAAATAATTTAGCTAAAAGAACAAATGCTGTGTTAGTAAAATCCTTACAATAAATGTTAAAATATATTTTTTTAGTATTATTCTTCATTAACATAATGATTTTAGATATTATGGTTATTTTTGTTTTTTTTTTTTTCCCTAAGGGAGGTGGGAATCTTCCAAAGACACCAAGAGTTTCCCCTTAGTAGTGTCAGATTCTTACTGACTAAACCCACCTACCCCTTTAGCCAATATAGTGGGATGAAACCCTTACCTGCGAACGCAGTATATGGGAGGGAGTAGGGATAGGAAGTAGGCTAGGGAGTAGGGATAGGAAAGGATAGGAAAATGGATACGGAAACATTGAATTGGGAGTGGGACTGTAAGGAAACAATGAATCCGCCTATTATTATTATTTTGCTAACAGTAACTAAAGCCGTCACAACAGTTACAACATGTAGTAACTACATGAGGTAATTATTGAAGGCAACTCCCACTGTCACTGTACTATTATTGGTATTAGTATTAGTATTCTTATTAATATTATTATTATTTTACTACTGAGTCAGCGCCATCAGTGGATTACAACGTGCAGCAGTATATAACACCTTACTTGCATTATATAACCAAAAATAGCCCCACTGTAGTAGCTATTATTATTATTATAATTATTGTTATATTATTATTGTACTATTTATTATACTATTTAATTATTGTACTATTATTATTATTATTATTATTATTACTATTATTATTTTACCACAGAGTCAGCGCCATCAGTGGATTACAACGTGCAGCAGTATACAACACCTTACTTGCATGATATAACCAAAGATGGCTCTACTGTAAGCAGCTATTATTATTATTACTATTATTATTATTATAATTATTGTTTTTATTACTATTATTATTATTATTAAAAAGATATTGAAATTATGTTACGTTAGTTTCACTCCTAAAAGTTTTTTAGTTTTTTAATTAGTTTTTCTAATTAGTTTTTTCAAATTCTTCACTATAAATTTGGTAACTATCAATATCTTCCCTCATGTATATGGCAACACCACCATACGCCTGGTCTCTGTTTGAAAAATTAGCATTGAAACCTTCAATATGAAAAAACTGATTTTCTGAGTTATGAATGCAGATTTCAGTAAGTACAATTACATGCATATTCGTTTTGAACTTATTAATTAGTGTTTCAAGAATATAAAGTTTGTTTCTTAAACTTTGTATATTTAAGTAAACGAAGTTGAAATTATTTTTAAAATTAAAGCTTTCGTTAAAATCCAAATCCGTGAAATAATTTATTTTTAACAAATCTCTAAAATTTACGATATTGTTTGCCATCAATTTGGGACAAAAAAAATAAAATGCGGAAAATAAACAAAATAAGAAAAAAATAAAAAATAATAGCAAAGACACAATAAATGTATGATTTTTAATAATTTGCAACCAACTTTAATGCGCAAATATTCGATAAGAATATAAGATATTCGTTTACGAGATTCGTTAAGAATATTAGCAAAATATGTTATTAACGTAAGAGTGATTTTAAAATATAAATAAATATAAAAGGAAACGTGGATTAAAAATGTAAGTAAAAATTTGTTTGCTTTAATTTGTAATAATCTAAGTCTATGGTTAAAGGAGTGAGTTGTAATATTTATATAAATAGTAATATGAATAAAATAATTTGATTTTATATTGTACTAATTTACGACTACGGCTTGCGAAGTGAGTTTTGAAATTTAATACTTGTAGGTAAAAAATCAAATAAATAAACAAAAATTCAGAGCCGGAATTTATAATAGATAATTTTGATAAAAGTAATGATTCTGAGTTCTTAGCAATATTCTTGATTAAACTAAAATATATTTCAAACAGGTGAATAATGAGAAAAGATTGTATTAAGCTTAGCAAATAACCAATTAAAAAATATCGAATTGAATATAAATAGAAAGAAGGAGATTTAAAGTTTTTAAAGTAAGAGTGACTTTAAAATGTAAATAATAAAAATAAAAAAGTGATTAGGATGAAAAAATTGTCTTAAGCGTAGTAAATAAATAATTAATAATTTACCATCGGAATTATTAAGAAATAATTTTGATAAGAGTAAAAATTATATGTTAGTATTAATATTAAAAAGTATGTTAAACGAGGAAGAATACAGTTGACTTTGTCAACTCTTAGATACCCGTACGAACCGTTAGTATGTTCACAGTCACTCTGCTTACAATATTATTTTTTTAATATTTTAGTATTTTAAAATAATTTGGGTGAATTTTATAATTTCTAGAACTATGGGTTGTACATATATTCAAACTATATGTTTATATGTACATTCTTCAAAAGCAGATTCTAACCTTTCACATAACGATTATCAATCCAAAACTTTTTCAAATATTCTATAGTAACATTTAATACTAAGCGGTAAATGTATATTAAATTTACTTAGTACAAAATAGTAAATATAATTTTAAATATTATATTATATTATATTTAAATATTTCATTGACAGCATAATTTCTTATAAGTACAATAAAATACATATATGTATGTAAATACGGCGCTATATAATATACATATATACTCTTATCATTCATTCACTAGTGACATATACGATATGTAAATAAACATGATATTATATAAGTTTGTATATATATCAATATCATATAAATAATAATAAAAATTCTTCAAGCAACCGTTATGTTGTTTATTTATTTACATTTTTATGTACTACGCATTATATCCTCAACAATTTCAAATTATCGAGTAAAACAAAATGGAAAAAATTCGTTTTAAAGAAATTTGTTCGAAAATTTGAAAAAATCAACTAACACTTTTGTCAATTATAAAGTAACCCTATATTATTAAAAAAAGTTGTTAACAGAAATAAGAGTATAATGTTGAAGCTTCAATTTTTTTGAATTATTACTTCAAAAAAAATTTAACAGGTGTTCAAGTTACAGGTGTTTAAAAATAGAAAATTTTCAGTTTTTGACGCCTTACAGCTCCTAAACGGGGGGTGATACAAAAAAAATTTCTGAAATGACTCATACTTATTTTCAAAGATCTAACTTCTGTCAAAATTTCAAGTTTCCAACTTTAACCGTTTAGAAGATGGAAGGGTTAAAGAATTTTGCAAAATTTGAGTTTCGCATAACGATAAATTAAGACACCGTATACCAAAAATATATATTTATTGTATATATACTTTTAAAGCTAATGAAAATAGTAATCGTTTGGCTTTTTCAAAATGAAGATATACCTTATACAACTTGTGCTATAACAATTTAAATATAGAGCTTTTTTGAACCTTTGGGGAGCTGTAGCTCCGTAACGAGTGGGGCTACAAAAAAAAGTTATTAAAAATAAAATTAATATTTTTGTGAGATCTATCAGTAGTTAAAATTTCATAGCTCTATTGCAAAAAAAATGTGGGGATCTAAAAGTTAGGTGTTCGAGAGCTACCCTAAGGCTTGGTCCAAACTCAACCAAAAAAAATAGGGAACCTACAAATTACTCCCAAAATATTTTGTGTAAATTTCAAGATTCTAGCTTTCTTAGTTTTTGAGTTAGCGTGCTGACGGACATGGCTCAAAAGTCTTAGAATTTTTTTCTGATCCGATCCATACCTTTGAAGGTATATCTAGCTCGCTTATTTCGAGGTGTTACAAACGGCGGAGTAATTTTATTATACCCGATCCTATCGTACGGGTATAAAAATAATTTGGTAATTTGGTAATGTAGTAAATAAATTATAGAAAAATAAATAATAATTTTGATTAGTACTAATTTATGATTACTAGTAGTGAAGTAGGTTATAAACTTAAATTCAAATAGGTGAAAGATTAGGAAGTCTAAAGTCTAAGTCTAAAAGATTAGGAAGTCTAAACTTTACCTTCGGAACTGTTAAAAAATATTTTTGTTAAAACTAAAAATTCTGTGTTAGTATGAAAATTACAAAATATGCAAAAAAAATAATTTGTTAAAAATAATTTGAATTTGATAAAAAATAATTTAGCTAAAAGAACAAATGCTGTGTTAGTAAAATCCTTACAATAAATGTTAAAATATATTTTTTTAGTATTATTCTTCATTAACATAATGATTTTAGATATTATGGTTATTTTTGTTTTTTTTTTTTTCCCTAAGGGAGGTGGGAATCTTCCAAAGACACCAAGAGTTTCCCCTTAGTAGTGTCAGATTCTTACTGACTAAACCCACCTACCCCTTTAGCCAATATAGTGGGATGAAACCCTTACCTGCGAACGCAGTATATGGGAGGGAGTAGGGATAGGAAGTAGGCTAGGGAGTAGGGATAGGAAAGGATAGGAAAATGGATACGGAAACATTGAATTGGGAGTGGGACTGTAAGGAAACAATGAATCCGCCTATTATTATTATTTTGCTAACAGTAACTAAAGCCGTCACAACAGTTACAACATGTAGTAACTACATGAGGTAATTATTGAAGGCAACTCCCACTGTCACTGTACTATTATTGGTATTAGTATTAGTATTCTTATTAATATTATTATTATTTTACTACTGAGTCAGCGCCATCAGTGGATTACAACGTGCAGCAGTATATAACACCTTACTTGCATTATATAACCAAAAATAGCCCCACTGTAGTAGCTATTATTATTATTATAATTATTGTTATATTATTATTGTACTATTTATTATACTATTTAATTATTGTACTATTATTATTATTATTATTATTACTATTATTATTTTACCACAGAGTCAGCGCCATCAGTGGATTACAACGTGCAGCAGTATACAACACCTTACTTGCATGATATAACCAAAGATGGCTCTACTGTAAGCAGCTATTATTATTATTACTATTATTATTATTATAATTATTGTTTTTATTACTATTATTATTATTATTATTATAATTATTGTTTTTTTTTTTATTACTATTACTATTATTATTTTTATTATAATTATTATTACTATTATTATTATTACTATTATTATTGTTGTTATTATTGTTATTATTTTACTACATAGTCAGCGCCATCCGTGAATTACAACATACAGCAGTATATAACACCTTACTTGCATGATATTACCAAAGATGGCTCCACTGTAGCAGCTATTATTATTATAATTATTGTTATTATTATTACTATTATTATTATTATTAATATTATTTTTAATATTATTATTGTTATTATTACTACTATTGATTATAAGATATACATTATTACGATATAAAAGTACTACATATTTTTTTATTTATGACCTGGCCGGGGTTTGAACCCAAGACCCTTCGATTGAAAGGTTGGCGACTTAACCACTGCGCCATGAGTCAGATAAAAAATGTATCATTAAGAGATTGAATTTTGGAAACCTTAGAAGTATCTGTTTTCCTGATATAAATGATATTATTTTTAATCCATAGGTATTTGTAGCCACATGAGGTTTTAATTTCACGAACTTGATGGTATAGCTTTGACTGTAACTGAGTAAGATGTTCACGAAAAAATATTTCTCGGTTACCGCTTGCTCCTAAACCCACTTCTGAAGTAAATATGTGTTTTTTCGTTTTTTTTGTAGACATTAAAACAACTTTCGCTGCATCCTTTTTTAGTTGGAGTAAATATAGCCCTTGATTATCTTTTATATTGTTATTTATATTATCTTTTTTTGTTTTAGCCAGTACTTCCGATATCGCTGCAATGTCATTCTCAGTAATCTCAACATTCAACAATTTATTAATTTTAATCATGGCTTCTGTTGGACTTATGATTTTCGGAGGAAGCCCAGCTATTACGATGTCCTTTTTTTTTTCATTTTGACTTTTTTGATCAACAAGGTACTCCAGGTAATTCCCCCTTTTTTCCAGAATAATGTTTTTTCACATTTGGATATTTCATTTTTTAAAACAGTGTTTTCTTCAATAATTTGTGCGTTTTTTTGTACGATACCATCCATTTGAGCGCTAAGAAATGTTTGTGATTTATGAATCTCTGTGAGCAGTGATATCATTTGATTCACACATTTGGCAAAAGTTACCACAGTACACTGACTTGGATCAATTTGAATAGGCATATTTAGGTTTTGGTTTTCTTCTATTTCATTTGGGTCCGGATCAAACAAGTAGACTCGGAGATGGACTCATTTGAGGTGGAAGGGCATTTAAAGCACTTCCAAGAGGCTGACCCCGATTCAACTACTTTAAACACCTCTTCCACTACAGAAGCACATTTTGCATGAAAAAATTTGCGACATAGCCACTACACTGTATGCCTTTAGTTTTTGCGTAGAAGTTTTTTTTACATTTCCAGCATTGTTTCGACGCCATTTTAAATTTTTTTTTTTTCCTTATTTTATATTATTTATTTATTTATTATTTTTTATTAAATTTTAATATAATTTTCCTTATTTTTCCTCTTTTTTAGTGTATAGATGGAATAATAATTCTTCTTTAGCTGATGTGAAGATGGTCACCTTAATTGCGGTTTCTACTTATATTATATTTAGTATTAAGCATTCTTTTCTTTAGTTATGGTTTTTGGTATTAGTTATGACTTGTTAATAATTTAGTATAAAATTATTTGAGAATTGTATTAGTTAATAATTATATTATTATATAATTTGTGAATGTATGTAATTTATTATATAATTTGTGAATGTATAATTTGTGTAAGTATACGCATATACTTTATAAAGAATTATAAGTGTTTGAATTTTTTTTTTTTTTAGATTTGATTTTAAATTGATTGGTATGGACTGTAAATATATATATATATTATTATTAATATATTAATATATTTATATATATTATAAATTTGTGCTAGTTAATTAGTTAGGTATTTGTTTTCTATTTTATGATTTATTTTATATTAATTTTATTAATTTTATTTTATATTGTTAACTAATATTTTTTATAGAAAAATTTTAATATTGTTTCATTTAAATTTGTATTAGTTATTAGTTAAGTATTTATATTTTTTCTAAATTACTTTTTATTAGGATTAGCTTAGCTTTATAAGCGTTTATGTAATTGTTTTTTTTTTCTTTTCCAGTTAGATTTTAAATTAGCTAGTATTGATTACATATTATAAATTTGTATTAGTTATTCAGTTAGGTATTATTACTTTCTTTTATATTTTTGTATATTGTCTTTAATTTATTGTTATTTGGTATTAGTTTAACTTTTTAATGATTTATTATTCTGCATTAATTTATAAGTATTTATTTTTATTTCATGTATCTTTTATTCTTTCTGCTCAAAAATTTAAAATTTTAAAATTTCTTTCTTAAACACGTGAATGTGAATGTGAATGAAAAAATATTTTTAAAAAATTTTTATTAAAAAATAATAAAATATAATAAACATATCCAAGATATACTACAACAAAAATTAAAACAAACAAAATTGAAATTAAATCATATAAAAAGAATAAATAAAACCCCTAATTTTCACATTCCCTTTACTTTTCTTTCTTTTTTTTCTGGGGAGCCTTCGTCAACTGAAACCACGTTTTGATAAAGTTCGATAAACAGTTATATTTAAATTTTATGTATACAGTTATACTATATTTTATTTAAAATCATTACCGAAAATCAAAAGAATTTTCTTTTTCTTTCGTTTCTAAAACAGCTTTTCGTCTTTTTCTTTCATTAATCTTTCTGATATTTTGGTTTACCATCATGTAATTCATTTTTAGTTTTCTATATCTTTTCTTTAAAAGTATTAGTTGATTTTCCAAACTGCTGCATTTTTTTAAAAACTTCTCTGTCTTTCATTTTTTAAACAATAGGAACAGCAGATATGATCAGAGCTATTTAATTCATCGATTTTCTTTTTTTTGACGGGAGATTTGAAAATAAAATATTTTTCTAAATCACCACAGTCATCAATTTTTAAATTTATAGAAAGAAGAGCCTCTTTTTTAAGAAACTTTTTTCTAATAAATTGTACTACAAAATGATCTTCACAAAGAAAAATGTTTTTCTTATCTTCGTCAAAGTTTTTCTCTCCAAATTTTACCTGTTATTAAATCTTCTGGTGGAAATTTGAAAATTTTAAGGTTTGAAAAGTGTTGTTTAGATGTGTTACAGTGAGCAAAACTTACTTTCCAATATCTTTATTTCTCTATTTCTTTTTCAAATCCACTATCTATATTTTGTTTTTATTAATATTATTTTAAAATGCTTATTTTAAATTTCAAAAATTATATTTAAGTTTTAAAGAAAACTGATCCTTTTATTTTATTTACCACACAACAAAGTTTTATGTATATTAGGTTGAATATTATAAATATTATAATTTTGTAAAGAAATATTTTCTATTAAGAAAATAGCCTTAAAGAACAACTAAATATGTTTTCACGTTTCCTCATTACGACGCACTACTTAAATATGTGTATGTCGAAAAAATTCATTTTAAAATAAAAATTTTGTGCGAGAGGTACGTATAAGAAATCAGTTATGATTATAAAGCTATAATTATTAAAATCAGTTATGATTATAAATGCAATTTGCTTTTTTGGGTTTTTTATTTTAAATTAGGTAGGTAACCATAAGTGATTTTAGTTATGTAATTTTTAAATTGAAGCGACTAAAGAAGACCGAAAGGTAGATACACAAAAAAAAAAAAGGTGAAAAAACATTAACATTATTGATATCATAAAATATTTTTAAACACCTAATATAAACATTTTAATATTTTTAATGAATTAAAAAATATATGATATTTTTTTTCAAAAGCAAATTATTATTTATATGAGTATGTACGATTTTTTTCCTTCGATTATTTTTAAAAATTTTACAGGTGTCTAAGTTACAGGTGTTTAAAAATAGTAAATTACCAATTTTCTAAATGTCTTAAACAGAGGGTGGTACAAAAAAACTTTCTGAGGAAACTTATACTAATTCTAAAAGTTCTTTCTTATATCAAAATTTCAAGTCTCTATTTGAAAGCGTGCCGGAGTTATGAAAAAAGAAGTATTTTGCAAAATTTTGTTTTCACATAACAATAAAGTTAAATACTAAATTAAAAAAAAATACTAATATTAAAAGTTGTAGTAAAATTTTGATACTGATTTATAAGGGTAAAAGAAAGTCGTGTCGAATTACGTTTTTAAATTGAAAATATGTTAAATAAAACCTGAGAAACACACATTTAAAAATATAGCTTTTTCAAAGTTTGAGGGGCTATAGATCCGTAATGGATCGAGCTAGATAAAGTTGTTCTACAACATTAATTTTTTATGAGACCTACACAGGGTTAAAATTTCATCTTTTACAGTGTAGAAGTTTTGTAAACAGACGGACAGACGGACAAAGTAAAGCTAATAGACATCTTTTTTAAAATTTTTTTCGAAATATGCTAAATATGAATCAACAACAAAACCATGTTATGATACAATTTTGTCAACTGTAAAAGATGAAAAAGGTGTATTATATTTTTTAGATGCTCCTAAAGGAACTGAAAACATTTTTTATATCATTTATTATGGCAAATATATAAGATCTCAAAACAACATAGCATTAGCAATTGGTTCTTCAAGTATAGCAGCAAATTATTAGATGACCGTAGCACTGCGCACTCAGCATTAAAACTTCCATTCCATATGCAAATAATTGAAACAGCGACATATAACATATCAAAAACATCGGGAAAGGCAAAAATATATTAATACAACAATATTATTATCAGGTAACTTACAACATTGTTATTATCAGGAGGTACAACAATATTATTTTCAGGTGACTTACAACGATGTTATTATCACGAGGTAGAATAATATTATTATCAGGTGATTTCAGACAGACCTATACCTGTTATAAAACGATTAACTCCAGCTGCTGAATTAAGTACGTGTTTAAAATCATTTAACAACACTAAATTTAACAACAAATATGCGTAGCATTTTCAAAACAATTATTAGACATCGGGAATGGAAAAACTGCAATTAATATTACAACTGGTTTAATCACATTTCCAGTTTGTATTTTAAAAGAATCAAAAGAAGAATAAATTGAAAGCATATTGTACAATAATTCAAAAATCATATATAAATATTGCGATTTAAAATAAAATGTTTGGTGAACTATTTACATACAAATCAATAGATTGTGTAATCCTACAGAACTTTTTGATTTATTAGATTTGCTTCCAGTACGACTAAATAAATCAATATTTTTTATATAGATAATTAACATATTTTTAATATAATTTTTTACCATAATTTTAATTTAACAAAATACAAAAATAAAAAAAAACATATTATCTTTTATTTAAAATGCCAAAACAAATTAATATTCATAACTACAAATTACACGACCAGCAAAGCGGGCAGGGTGCTGCACATTATCTTATAATGCCAGCAAAATAAATTACATACATATTAGTTTAGTTTAAATTTATTATGTAAAATAAATTTTGCAAAATAATAAATGTAGGATATTTTCCTTTCAGATGTGGGCCCTTAGGTTATATTTTTGAAATGGTATTCGTTTATCTTAATTTTTATTATAAAGTCTTAGTTGAACTTATTTTTAAATATCGTGCCATATATCTGACTCATGGCGCAGTGGTTAAGTCGCCAACCTCTCAATCGAAGTGTCTTGGGTTCAAACCCCGGTTAGGTCACAAATAAAAAATATGTAGTACTTTTATATCGTAATAATGTATATGGTATAATTAATATTAGTAATAATAACAATAATAATATTAATAATAATAATAATAATAATAATAATAGTAATAATAATAACAATAATTATAATAATAATAGCTGCTACAAGTGAAGCCATCTTTGGTTATATCATGCAAGTAAGGTGTTATAAACTGCTGCACGTTGTAATCCACTGATGGCGCTGACTCTGTGGTAAAATAATAATAGTAATAATAGTAATAATATTTAATAATAATAAAAGTACAATAATTAAATAGTATAATAAATAGTACAATAATAATATAACAATAATTATAATAATAATAATAGTAATAATAATAATAGCTACTACAGTGGGGCTATCTTTGGTTATATCATGCAAGTAAGGTGTTATATACTGCTGCACGTTGTAATCCATTGATGGCGCTGACTCTGTAGTAAAATAATAATAATATTAATAAGAATATTAATACCAATAATAACAGCCGCTACAGTGACAGTGGGGGTTGGCTTCAATAATTACCTCATGTAAGTAATATATATACTACTACTACATGTTGTAACTGTTGTGACGGCTTTAGTCACTGGTCACTGTTAGCAAAGTAATAATTGGCGGATTCATTGTTTCCTTACAGTCCCACTCCCAATTCAATGTTTCCGTATCCATTTTCTTATCCTTTCCTATCCCTACTCCCTAGCCAATATACTGCGTTCGCTGGTAAGGGTTTCATTCCACTATATTGGCTAAAGGAGGAGGTGGGTTTAGTCAGTAAGAATTTTACACTACCAAGGGAAAATTCTTGGTGTCTTTGGAAGATTCCCACCTCCCTTAGGAAAATAAAAATTAAAGATTTCCATTCTGTTTTCGATTTTTCTTTTGTCTTCTTGGCTTTTGCACTTCAACGTTTCAAATGTTATCCTGTGTATTGTGTTAACGCATTCGTTAATTAATTGTTTTATCGTAAGCTGTTCATTGCAATAGCTGCAGTTTGGGGCTGCTGTTCCTTCAAAGATATATTTGTGTGTGGCTAGAGTTGTCTCCAATCGTAATCTAATCACCTTAATATTTTTGCGTCGGTTTTTTGTTTTGATTGTTTTTATACTCTCCCTGACTGGAAAAATTTCTTTTAATATCAGGTTTGCTTGACCCCAATCAGCTTGTTTCCACATGATATTGTATGAGTTATGTATTGCTTTGCATATCCATAGGTTTTTGGGATTTACAGTATGAGTGTGCTTTTGGCTGCTAGTTTTGCTTCTTCAGCTACCAGCTCATTTCCTGCTATTCCTGCGTGAACAGGGACATAATTTTAATTCTGCCTTTTTGATTTATTATAGTGTTTCGAAAGTTTTCCGTAGTATTTTCTTTACATTTTCTTTACGGGTTCTTTAGGTTGTCTGTAAATATGTTACTTCTTAAATCATTCCAGGTAGCCATGAGCACCGCTTCCCCTACAGCTACAAGTTCTGCTGAAAAAGCTGAGCATTCTTCGCTTAATATTCCTTTTTTTTAAATTCTATCTAAAGTTACTACTGCGTAGTCTACTCGTTTTCCTTCCTTGGATGCATCTGTGTACCATTCGATTTCTGCTTTTCTCTTATATACGCCTCTTTGGAGGTATTTTCGCCGATATGTACCTCTTTGGAGGTACTTTCTTTATGTAGGTTGGCTATTTCGTGAATGAAAGATGATTTATGTTTGACCAATACACCTCCTCCCTCTGAATAATTTAATAACATCTGATTTTTCGGGAGCAAGAGTGGCTCTATTTTGCCTAGTTCTTTTGCTAGCTTTCCTATCACATTCTCACTTTTACCATCTGCCATAAGATCTATATTAACATCGTAAATAAGATGTCTAATGTTATTTAATTCTTCTAATTTTTCACTAAGTTCAGCAATATATGTGTAAAAGAGGAGTGTCATATTGGTAATCCTTGTGGGATGCCCGTTTGTATGTTCTTAATGTCCGAAAATTTATTATTCGCCCTGACTACACACTTTCTGTTTGTTAACTAATTTTCCACGTAATTTATTATTTTATTTCCTACCCTCAATTTTGTAAGTGGCTTAATTATGGCTTTTGTGCTAACTCTGTCGTACGTCTTCTCGAGGTTCAGAGATAGAAGATCTTGATACGATTTTCTATCCAGGTTGTTGGCAATATGATTCTGGATCTCATGTAGCATGGACATAGTGCCCCTTATATTTCTAAAACCGTGGATTTGCTCTGGCAGCTTGTATTCGATAAACCAGTTGAGTATAAGAGCAACTATCTTTTCTAAAATTTTTTTGTTATAACAGGAAGAAGCGATATGAATCTGTATTTCTCCGCTTTGTTTCTTTCTTTATTTGGTTTTGATAAAGGAATAAGTTCGCCATCATCCATGCTTGTGTAATTATGCCATTGTTATATATTATGTTAAACTTAGCATTCTTTTTTTAAAACTGCTGTCAGCCTTTTTTTATAAGGTTATAAGTTACGCCATCGAAGCCTGGGATTTTTTCTTTGGTCCTTTGAAGTGCAAGCATTAATTCTATGTATTCTATATACTGATCAAGTATGATGTTTGCTTGTGATATATTCTGGGATATTTGGTCTACCATTGGTTCATGGTTTATTGAGTTACAGATTCCCACGTTTTCAGTGTAGAAAGTAGCCAGATGGTTTGCAATTCTCTTCGGGTCTGTCGTTGAAACTTTAGAAGGTTTATTTCGAGTACATTACTCCTGCCTTTATCTTTATTACTAACTATTTTTTCGCCTTTTGCCAAGTTTCAGCCATGTTTTCTCCGCCAATAGCGTTTGCAATTTTATCCAGTTATCCCTACGCGCTTTCTTGGCCGCTTTTCTTAACATCGCATTTGTTTTTTTAACTGTAATTGTTTTTCGTTTGTCTGGTGCCTCTTATATGACCTCCATAGTCTGTACCTGACTTGACTAACCTTTTTTATATCGCTGTTGTAACATGCCGAAACCTTTTTAACTTTGATTTTTTGGATCCTCGGAACTGTGATATTTGCGGCCAGCCGAATGATTTTTCCTAGATTGGTGGCTTTCTTATTAATGTTCTCAGATGTTGAGTAATGTTCTCAGATGTTCTCAGATGACTTCTGTTCGGTATCTATCCCAGTTTGCATGTTTTTTCAGGAAGCTTGGCTTAATTTTGTGGTCGTTTTTAGTTTCATTTACTTCTGTCTGGGTTCCCGTTATTAGTATAGGTATATGAGCGTATCCTTTAGGGTTGTGAATTGTGTCCCATGTTAGTATATTACTTAGTGTTGAGTGCGCTGGCGTGACATCCGGACATGTCATGCTTCCTCTATATGTGATATATGTTTGTTTTCCGGTATTATTATTTGTATATCTGGGTGATTGTCCGTGAATATTTCAACCGTTTTTCCTCTTGTAGTTGTAGTGTGGTCTTCCCATATTTCGCTCCTGGCATTGAAATCTCGTAGGATTAGGAAGAGGGGATTCACTTGTTTAGTTAAGCTTATAAGAGTTTCTGACTTAATGGTAAAACTCTTCTAATGTTTATGATTGATGTCTAAACTTTGTGCCTCGGAAATTTGATTTTTACACCCACTGCTTGTAAAGGGATTTGTATGTCAATCTCTGGGAATGTGAAATCTTTCCTTATTAATATCCCAACTCCTCTCATTACCGCAGATGATGTCGGCATTAGGCAATTTTTATAGGAAGTTCTTTTGCTATTCGCTTTAGTATTTGTTTCTTGTAGTGCATATACTATAAGAATATGGTCTTTTGTTATAATGTCCATGTACGGTATGTTTGTTTCGAACCTTTGAATGTTCCATTGTATGATTAGTGAATTATTTGTAGTTAGATTTAGGTTTGATCTACTTCCTGAATTTTGTCTTAAAGGTTTCTTTGCATTTGTATTTGTTTTTTTATTGATCATTATGAAACTGTTTCATAATGTTGTTGCTTATTATTGTAGGTGTTCTGGGATCGTATGTTACATTTTATGATTATATCTACATAAAAGATATTTTATTTGTTTTTGATTTTACTTTATATTTTGAAGTTTGGCGTTTGCTTTTATACTTTCTCCTAGTTCTTGTTGTATTTTCCTTATGGTTTTTAAAACAGCAAATGGACATTCTAGGATTTCTGATTCTTTTTGATTTAACTAGTGGACTGATAGTGTGTATTTTTACGTTTAGGGTCTTCCATTACTAATGATTTATTTGTAATTAGGTCTGTTTCTTTATCCATATCGAAATCATCCTCGAAAAATACTTCGGCCTCATTGTTTTCTATGTTGTTTTTAGTTTTGTTGATTTTCTTTGCTTTGCTTTTTAATTGGTTAGTTTTATCTAAATCATTTTTTGATTGATTGGTAGTTGTTGTTATATTTTTAATTACATTTTGTTTTTGTTCTTTGAACTGTTTTATGGCGATTTGGACCATTCGTACTAAAATCTTAGTGTCAATGTTGTAGTCTTCTAATTATTTTTGATTCGCACTTATTACTTGAGCAAGAGTTTGGTTATTAGCCCTTTGAGTTGGGGATGAGAGTTTTTGTTGGATGTTGCTTTGCTGCGGTGTTCTTTGATTTATTATTGAATTGAAATGATTGGTATTTTGGGTATTTGTTGGAGGTGTCTGACTACGGTATATTCTGTAAGCTTTGCTCTTCGTGCACCGTTTGTCCGTTTTTATTTTTAGGACGTCTTTCTCTTTTGCAAATGAAGGGCATTTAGCATCATTAACATCATGATTAGATTCCATTTGTGCATTCGCACATTTAATGCAATTCATATTTTGGCATGCGGCTTTGTGGGCATTTATGTATTGTTCTTCCACATCTTGGCAGCATTTGGGGCATTTTTGCAAGATTGCTGTGCAGAATTTTTCCATATGATTCAGCCTTTGACACTTGCGGCATCTTAAAGGGTTAGGATATGACTTCATGACCTCTATGGAGAGAAAACCAACTTTAATTTTCTTTGGCGGTTCATATGATTCAAAAGTGATGCTTATAAAACCGCTATTTTTAGCTATTTTGCCTGCAAGGTTGGGTTTCCTTCCAGGAAATCTGTAGATCTCGACAATTTCACTTTTTGGGTTGTCTCTCTTGAGTTCTTTCAAAATATCTTCGTCCTTAATATTCTGATCCGCTAATTGGGAACAAAAGAATACCCTTTTAGATTGGTTTAAACTACGGAAATATTCAACTTTAACGTCCATCGTATGCAACCTTAACGTTTATCGTATTTCTCTGCAATTTTCTTATTTGCCACTTCAATAACCAAGTTACCTTTACGATTGTACTTCGCGTGAGAACTTCGCGTGAGAACTTCGCGTTAACTGAGAGTGTACAGCTTCCATAGCTTTATTAAGGGCAAAGCTGTTCATGTTTTTCATGCATAGGTCGCACCAAGTGAAAAATGTATTAATAAATAATTAATAATAATTAATAAATAATTAAAAAATAATTTATAATAGTTAATAAATAATTAATAATAATTGATAAACAATTAATAATAATTAATAATAATTAATAAACAATTAATAATAATTAATAAATAATTAATAATATTTAATAAATACTTAATAATAATTAATAAATAATTAATAATAATTAATAATTAATAAAAAATTAATAATAATTAATAAATATTTAATAATAATTACAAATAATTAATAATAATTAATAAATAATTAATAAGAATTAATAAATATTTAATAATAATTAATAAATAATTAATAATAATTAATAAATAATTAATAATAATTAGTAAATAACTAATAATAATTAATAAATATTTAATAATAATTATAAATAATTAATAATAATTAATGAATAATTAATAATAATTAATAAATAATTAATAAATAATTAATTATAATTAATAAATATTTAATAATAACTAATAAATAATTAATAATAATTAATAAATAATTAATTATAATTAATAAATAATTAATAATAATTAAAAAGTAATTAATAATAATTAATAAACAATTAATAATAATTAATAAATAATTAAGAAATAATTAATAATAATTTATAAATAATTAATAAATATTTAAAAACTTAATAAATAATTAATAATATATATAAATAATTAATAATAATTAATAAATAACTAATAATAATTAATAAAAAATTGATAATAATTAATAAATAATTAATAATAATTAAGAAATAATTAATAAAAATTTAATAATAATTAATAAATAATTAATAATAATTAATAAATAATTAATAATAATTAATAAATAATTAATAATAATTAAATATTAATTAATAATAATTAATAAACAATTAATAATAATTAATAACAATTAATAAAAAATTAATAATAATTAATAAACAATTAATAATAATTAATAAATAATTAATAATAATTAATAAATAATTAATAATAATTAATTAATAATTAATAAAGAAATAATAATAATTAATAAATAATTAATAATAATTAATAAATAATTAATAATAATTAATAATAATTAATAAATAATTATTTTTACATTTTTTACTACTTTTTTTCCTCTTCTTGACTTCTATGCTGAATATACTATTTATAGAAAAATCTAACATAGTCTTCTCTTACAGGAGATCAAAAAGATATGTTTTTTCGTTTTCCTTTCACTACAATCTGTATATTGTTACTTTTTTCAAAGTAACAAAATCCAAACTATATTTACTTTGACCACCAGAAAACCTAATTACAGATTCCCTGGTTGTGTGATCTGCAATTCACCATTTGATTTATTCCTTTGATTTTTATGTATTTTAAGTTTTTTATTTATTTGTATTTTACGTTGATGTTCATAAAATTATACTGCAAAAATTTTGAAATTTCGCCACGGCCTGTTATTTTTTTTTTTTTTGTTATGCCTTTTAATTTTTTTACGGCCTATATTTATTTATGCGTTTATTCAAGTTTCCGAGGCAATGTTTTTTTTTAATTTTTTTTTTGTTTTTTGAATCAATTTGTTTTCAGCTTGCTTTTTTTATTGTTTGTCAATAAATATCACCACATAAAATTCTTGAAAAAAAACCGGTTTTACCAAATTTTCATCCGGTGATGTTTTGATTTATTTTAAAAATACAATTTTATAATAAAATTAATAATAATATTTAATAATAATATTTAATAATAATATTTAATAATAATATTTAATAATAATATCTAATAATAATATTTAATAATAATAATAGTTCTATAGACACAATTTTCTATTATTTTATATAATTTTTGCTTATGTACAGTTGTTTTTAATTTTTGCTATTTCTTTTTTTTTTTTTGATTGCGCTATTAAATTCTCGTCTACTCAGTTCACCCTCAAGCCCTCAAAATACTGAATGAAATGACATTCATATTAGAAAATTTTAATTTTGGCAACATATTTCAAATTTAAATTATTTATCAAATGTCGCGATACAAAATAATTTAGCAACATAAGAATTAAGTTAAAAATTGTTTTCATTGTGACAAATTCGGTTCATAATGCGACATCTTTAACTATTTATATAATCTTTGATATTGTACATATGTATATAATAAACCAATTTATTTGTGATTTTCAGTTTTAGACTTATCTTAAATGTTAATGTACGATTCTCATTATAATTGCATGGCACTAAAATTTCATAATAATATTACTTTAATCTATATGGATATAGATAGCTTTATTCATAATATAAATACAGACGACTGCTTTTAATTTATTGATTATACTATATAAATAGAGACGCTGATATAAAAGTTGACCTTTTAAACTTTTTATTACGTCAGATTATGACAATGCTAATTCATACGGATTCCGTCTTTTAAATAAAAAAGTTTTAGCGTTATTTAAAAATGAATGAATGGAAGTTTAGTATCTGAATTGATTGTTCTACGTTCAAAAATGTATTTCATTAAAGTGTTTAATAATTAATCTATTCAAATATTATAAAATTCAATCAAAAATTCTTTAATTTTTTTGAAGAAAAGAGATGGTGATATTGCTATTAAAATTTTGTATTTTGCATTTGATGTTTTGCATTTATATTCTTTAGAAAATTTTAAATTTCTGCAATTATTTCTAATCTTGATGTAAATAATATCACTCTAAATAACTATTATTGTAAAAAAGTATTTCACTTAAACCATAATTTCAATAATAGTTTTAAATACATCATCATAGTTGGAATAATAGTTTCTTAATACATCAGAACTTTAGAAGTTTACGTAAAAATTTTAATTTGTTAGTGTTGCATTTAGAAACTTTTGTCAAGAAACCGGACTTAATTTTTGTAACTGAAATTTGGATTTATTTGCATCAGAAAAATAATTTTAATATTCCAGGTTATTATTTTTTAGCTAATCGTAATGATTCTTAGACTAGGGCAGGAGTGGGAGTATTTTTTATAAATAGAAGATATTAATTATGAAGAGATAAATTTGAATATGGTAAGTGCTGATATCATAGAAATTATCTGTACTATTAATAATGCGAAATATATTTTCTTGGGTATATATAGGCTACATGAAAATAAGTTAAATAGAGATGTATTTTTTAATGCATTATAGGTAATAGTAGGTATCTTATTAGAAGATTTAAAATCGAAAAATGTAATTTTACTGGGGGATATAAACGTAGATATTCTTGTAAATAATAGCGATGTTGATAATTATATGTATTTATTAGCATCAAATGGCTTCCTTAGTGTTATTGATAATTCTACTAGACTTACATAAGGTAAATGTTTGGATCGTATTTTTGTACGTTTAGAGCCAAATAAATCTTTACTTTGTGAGGGTGGCATCTTTGATCTAAAAATTTCTGATCACTGCATGATTTCTATGTTGATATACTTCTATAATGCCATAATTTCAAGTGATTCTTGTAAAAACACGGTGTCTCCCTATAGAAAAATAGATTCCGTTAAATTAAATAATTCAGTTAAATATAAATTTTGGGAAAATGTAATTGTATCTGCTGATCTGTCCGTTGCTTCTGATGAATTCTTAAACACATTTAATCTTCATATTGAAAACAGGTTTTCAACGTATATAACTAGTGCCAAGAATATTAAGAAATTAAAACATTGGATTAGCAATAATTTAGCTCGAAAAGTTAAGCTTTCGACATATAATAATAAATTATGTAAAGAATTGAAATCTAAAGTAGATATTGTCAATGATATGTATTATTTTAATGAATTTACTAAACACAAGAGCGATGTGAAAACAAGTATGGGAAAATGTAAATAGTGTCACGAATAATTTAAAAGTAAAAACCAAAATCATGGAATTGTCAATAAATAACAAAATCGTCTATAATCCGCTTGTCATTGCCAATACTTTTAATAATCACTTTTTAATTGTAGGCGATCATTTATGTACAGAAAATAATTCTTATAGAAAGCTGAGTATACTAAGGCAGAATCTGAAATAAGGATCTTTTAAGTTGCATTTTATTTAAATCTAAATTAATTAAATCCTTGTGGCGATTAAATAACATAAATATTCTGCAAAAGGAATTATTTTTGTGAAGGTGTCTTATTTCAAAAAAAAAAATCCAAAGTTACAAAATTCCAAACAATGAAAAAAAATAATTCCAAACAAAAAAAAACCAAAGAAAAATTCCAAAATATTTAAAAAATGCCTACAAAATGAAATATATTCTTTGTGATTGACGACTAAAGTTTTTAGCAAGCTTTCAAACTTCCAATTTTAAAAGTTTGATTAGTGAGAGCGGCAATCTCTACTGTGCGAAAATAAAAGCGGGGATTTGGGGCGAAAGCCCCAACTTTATTCAATTTATTGGTGTTCAAATATGTATTTAAAATAAAAGAAAAAGGTGGGATTTTATTGTTGATTACAAAATCAGGATCCATTAATTTGTTTAGGGTGTGAAATATCTAAATAAATGTTACGGGCTATTTAACAGTTGGTTACAAAGTCATAGAGTCTCAATAACTTGTTTAGCGGATGTTTTTACCGCTATTAAAAATGCTTGCAATTAGGTAAATTTTGAATTTTTGAAGTTTTTTTATGGAATTTTTTTTCTTTAATTTTTTTTTTTTGGAATTATGTAAATAGTATTTTGGAAATGGAATTTTGTTTTGGAAATGGAATTTCGTACCCACCCCTATTATATATACTACACCTAACATTATATCCAACACCTAAAGTTTAGGGTATATCAACTTTGGTATCGAGTCTGTAACCACCAAAAGGAAGCGAGTTAGATATATACATATATAAATATTATGAATCAGGATCACCTCCTCAGTCGATTTTACGATGTCCGTCCGTCCGTCCGTTCGCACTATAAATCTAAAACTAGTAAAGTTATCTTAATGAAATTTTTATAGTAAGTCACAAATTACGAAAGGAAGGCTAACCTCAAATCTGGACAAAATCGATCCATGGGTTCGGATTCTGGAAGCTTACGAATGATTCCGGAGCAAACGAAATTATCACCAAAACCATCATATCATAGAACCTTTAAATTTGGTACAATGATGTTCCTTCATGTTTGATTTATGTTTCTGAAATTTGGGAGGATTTGGTTCATAAGTTCGGATCTTGAAATCTTCTGAACGAACCCCAGAGCAAAAGAATATATCTCCATAACCAACAAAGATAAAGCCTTTATTTTTAGTACAGGGGTGTTCTGTTTTGTTTCCTTTTCTGTAAAATTGAAAACTGGAAACACAATAATAGTAAATGTGATCATCTGAGAGAATTTGGACCATTGGTTCGTATTTTAGAAACTTCTGAACAAGCACAAGAGTAAACGAGCATATCTCCAAAACCAACTAAATTAGAATCTTTGAATTTAGTACAATGGTGTTCTCGAGTGTTTTCTTTATGTCCGTGGAATTTCGACCATTCTTTATGTCCAGATGATTTCGACCATTCGTTTGGATTTTATAGTCTTCCGAACGAAACCCCAGAGCAAACGAACATATATCCAAAACCAATAAAGATAGAATCTTTATATTTGGTACAGGGTATTCTGTTATTCCTTTTCTTTAAAATTTAAAACTGACATTTGGAATGATTTGGACCATTTGTTCCGATTTTGGAAACTTCCGAATTAGGAAAGAGCAAATAAGCATACCTCCAAAATCAAAAAAATAGCACCTTTAAAATTGGTGCAAGAGGGTTCTGTAATGCTTCCTCTACGTCCCTGAGTTGGATTTGATGAATTGGAGTGGCAATTTGGGTACCCGAAACACGCTTTCCAAGGGCTAACAAGCATATCTTCGTAATTAATAAGGAAATAAACTTGAAATTCGATTTGAATAAGGAGGATCAAAACGGTTCAAGCAGCTGCCAAAAAACTTATGGATTTTTAATTTAATTGGAATTATTCAGGTGTAGGGTATTAATAAGTCGGTAACATTGGCTAACTGTTACATTTAGTTGTTTTTTCCAAAGTTAGTTCGATGAAAGGGCATATAAAAGAAGTTTACAGATCGAAAGCGATTACTAGTAATTGTGAGATTTGTAATCTTGTTTTTTATAAAAGAGGAATCAATTTCGTCTTTTATAACCTGTGTAATAAACACAATATCAGCTACTACCCTTCCAGAGCTAATAGAACTTATTATTAACTTAAGTCTATCGAAATACGGTGGTAAATTAATTGGATCGGGCGATTGCAAATAGCCAAAACAAATCTGAGAAAGTTCTTTGAAACAGCTTGGATCCTATTTATATGTAAATTATATAATGGAGACAAAACAGAACTTGCATGTTCAAGATTAGGTCAAACCAAGAAGGTATATAATGATTTAAGAAAGCATGGATCCTTTAATTCTTCAGACCACCTTTTAATAAAGCCTAACATAGAATTAGCTTTATCAATAATTTTATTATAATGATCAATAAACGTAAGTTTATTATCAAAGAGTACACCTAAATGATTAAATAAAGAGTATTTGTTATCACTCATGCCTTTAAAATAATAGTCCGTAAGATAAGGATTAATGTTTCGAGAATATGAAGTTGCGGCACATTGATCTACATTTCAGCTAAGATTATTAAGAACACACCAGTTGTAAAGAGAGTTGAGATCATCATCTTGAAGAAGTAAAGTATCACTGACAGAACAAATAGTTTTAAAGATTTTCATATCATCAGCTTATATAATAATTTCGGAATGTTTTTAATTCTAGTAACATCATCTATTGAAAGTATAAAAAGAAATGGTCCAAGATGGATTTCTTCAGGTACACTAGAATTAGAACTAAAAGAATTTGAAATTACATTTCTAAATTTAACTTTATAACTTCGGTTGACTAAATAGGAGTTAATCCATTTTAAAAGAAAATTTATTTAATTTCTTTAATTAAAATAGAATCACAGAGTGTGACAGTATATCAAATGCTTTACTTAAATCATTATAAATAAAATCTGTTTGAGCCCTCGCCTCCATAGTATTAAGAAATATTGAAGCCGATTCTACCAAGTTTGTAACGGTGGATCAATATTTTAAAAGTCCATGTTGATTGGGGGAAATCCAATTTACATACAATAATTATAAATGTAATCATGTACGATGAGTTCAAATAATTTAGGAATATTAGATAGCTTGGCAATTGGGCGATAATTAGATATTACACTTTTTGAATCTTTTTTATGAACAGGTTTAATAAAAAAAGTTTTCCACAAATTTGGGAAAGGCCCTCGTTTTCAAAGACTTGATGAAAAGAATAGACAAAGGAAAAGCTAAACAATGTAAACATATTTTTAATATAACAGCTAGAACACTATCAGGGCCGGGATTTACTTTGTTATTTACCGAAGATAAATATTTTAAAACTTCATTAAGTGAGAAATTGATAAGAGATAAATATAGAATCCTTAATATTAAGGAATATTAGAATGAGGATAGAAGTGATCATACTTAGCATACATAACATAATTTTATTATAGTAATAAGTTTTTACCTTAATAATAAAAAAAAATTTATGTATAATGTATAAGTAAATAATAATATACGTATGTTCAAAAAAATTTATGTTTTCTTTTTATAATTAAATTTTCAAAATTCTTGCATATTTTCATTAGCATCTTTATATTTATACCCGTACGATAGGATCGGGTATAATAAAATTACTCCTCCGTTTGTAACACCTCGAAATAAGCGAGCTAGATATACCTTCAAAGGTATGGATCGGATCAGAATCAAATTCCGAGTCGATTAAGCCATGTCCGTCCGTCAGCACGCTAACTCAAAAACTAAGAAAACTAGAATCTTGAAATTTACACAAAATATTCTGGGAGTAATTTGTAGGTTTCCTATTTTTTTTGGTTGAGTTTGGACCAAGCCTTAGGGTAGCTCTCGAACACCTAACTTTTAGCTCCCCACATTTTTTTTGTAATAGAGCTACGAAAATTTTAACTGCTGATAGATCTCACAAAAATATTAATTTTATTTTTAATAACTTTTTTTTGTAGCCCTACCCGTTACGGAGCTACAGCTCCCCAAAGGTTCAAAAAAGCTCTATATTTAAATTGTTGTAGCACAAGTTGTATAAGGTATATATTCATTTTGAAAACGCCAAACGATTACTACTTTTATTAGCTTTAAAAGTATATATATAATAAATATATATTTGTGGAATACGGTGTCTTAATTTACCGTTATGTGAAACTCAAATTTTGCAAAATTCTTCAACCCTTCTATCTTCTAAACCGTTTAAGTTGGAAACTTGAAATTTTGACAGAAGTTAGATCTTTGAAAAAGTATGAAGTCATTTCAAAAAATTTTTTTGTATCACTCTCCATTTAGAAGCTGTAAGGGGTCAAAAACTGAAAATTTCCTATTTTTAAACACCTGTAACTTGACCACCTGTTAAAATTTTTTTGAAGTAGTACACAAAAATTAAAGCTTCAACATTATACTCTTATTTCTGTTAACAACTTTTTTTAATAATATAGGGTTACTTTATAATTGACGAAAGTGTTACTTGATTTTTTCAAATTTTCTAACAAATTTCTTTAACGAATTTTTTGCATTTTGTTTTACTCGATAATTTGAAATTGTTGCGGATATAATGCGTAGTACATAAAAATGCAAATAAATAAACAACATAACGGTTGCTTGAAGAATTTTTATTTATATGATATTAATATATATACATACTTATATAATATCATGTTTATTTACATATCGTATATGTCACTAGTAAATTAATGATAAGAGTATAGATGTATATTATATAGCGCCGAATTTACATACATATATGTATTTTATTGTACTTATAAGAAATTATTCTGTCAATGGAATATTTAAATATAATATAATATAATATTTAAAATTATATTTACTATTTTGTACTAAGTAAATTTAATATACATTTACCGCTTAGTATTAAATGGTACTATAGAATATTTGAAAAAGTTTTGGATTGATAATCGTTATGTGAAAAGTTAGAATCTGCTTTTGAAGAATGTACATATAAACATATAGTTTGAATATATGTACAACCCATAGTTCTAGAAATTATAAAATTCACCCAAATTATTTTAAAATACTAAAATATTAAAAAAATAATATTGTAAGCAGAGTGACAGGCTGTGAACATACTAACGCTTCGTACGGGTATCTAAGAATTGACAAAGGCAACTGTATTCTTCCTCGTTTATCTTATTATCAATATAATTTCAACCGTTTGAATGAAATTTATTATTATAGTAAAAATATGTATTTGCTATTTAATATGTATTTACTAAAATTTACATTTCGTTTAAAAATTATTTTTTATGCATTTATAATATCAAAGACACAAACTGCTTTACTCATGTTTTACCGTTTTAGTTAAAAAGCTTCTTCCTCATTTGCTAATACACCAGAATCCCCATATAGTATGTATGGAGAAAAAGCTGTTCATTTCCCCACACGCTAGAATCCTAACATCGTATAGAACAAAGCTACTAATTTTCTCATACGCCGAGAATTCTGGCCATCCTATTTTATTTTTCTTTAAAAAATGTTGATAGCTCTTAATTGTTTTTTAAATTCAAACTACATAACAGCAAGGTATAGATACACATAATCCCACTCAAAAATTGAAAAGCTGGTAAAAAAATTAGGATTTAAAAAATTTGTATTTTTTTATAGGGATGTATGTAGGTATACTGTTTATGTTTGTTATATTCAGTTTATAATATAACGTGGGAACTCAAAATATAGTTGTTCCCAACTGTCATTTGACACCCTTATTAAAACATCTAGTTAAGTTGAACATAGTCTTAAATAAATATTTTGATAATTTTATTTTTGTAACAAGTAAAAATGCTGACTAACAATAATTTAAGCTTTAGATTTAAGTTTATGAAAAATGTAAGAAATAGAATAAGAAAAATAAAGTTTTAGTTTTGAACAGAACTCTAAATCCTGAAGTTTATTATTGGTGCTGTCGGTATAATATTACAATTTAGTGAAAAGATTTAGCTAATCGTACGAACCGTAACATTAGCATAAAATATTGTGTAACACAAAAAAAAAACAACAAAATTTTACTTAACAACAAATATTTGAAATAAAAAAAAATAATAAGATCATAAAATTTAAATTTAAGATCAAATAAATTAATAAAACAAAAATAAATTAAATTAGAACAATAAACAAAATTTTAAATTAAGAATAAATTAAGTTCCTCATTATAAACTAATATTACATTAAACTACCTACTTTAAAGTTATAAGTACAGTGAAAATAAGTACCATAATAAATTAAAAAATAAAACAATAGGAAAAAACTACCATAATATTAATTTAATTTCTTTATTTCATTAGGCATGTAACTCCTTTTGGCGGAAAACATGAAAACTATCTTCCAGAATTAATTGAAAGGATAGAAGATCTTATTCCAACTACAAATTTATTTGATGCATGTGCTAAGAACTTGCTGTTAGGGTACGTTAGAGATAAAATAACAGGCGAAGCAAAACTAACCTTCAGATGGTACGGTAATGTAGTTGACTGGACCGAAATTAAACAAATTCTTATAAAAAATTTAGGTTAAAAAGTCACATTAAATATTTTAATAGAAAAAATACGCTATAGTAGAATTAAAGCAAATATAGAAGACTATTATAATACTATTACCAAATACTTATGCAGGCTTAATAATAACTTAATAAAGGCAAAATATTGAAAAGTATTAATGTTGATATAAAGTATTGATATTGACAGTATTGATAGTAACTTATTTTAAAGTGTTGTCAAGTTTGGGTTATTTAAATCGTACACTTTTACTTTTGATTTTAATTTTGAATAAATTTTAATTTTTGTTGATTATATGCTTTTATATTAACTTCTCGCTGTCGGTTTATTTATTTATTTATTTGTCATTCTGTCACACTTTTTATTATCTTCGTAATCTGTTAGCAACATTTATAAGTGTTGTATGGTGCAGAGGAAAGTGTACAGGTTTCAAAAGTGGGGGTCATGTTGTTCGAATCCAGTTCACATGCAACCTTTTTTTTTAACTATCTATCCATCAACATTTTTTGAATAAAATATGTATATATTTTGTATATATGAATTTGAAACTTAAATTTTTATCTCTAAATTTATGCATACATTACACACGCAATATATTTTTGATCTTTTCTCCTAGAATAGTATATTTTTATGTATGTTGCTAAAATATTTTGTTTACAACATTTGTTTAGTATTCAAATCAAAATATTTGCTGTCAACATTCTTTATTGTATATTGAATATGCATGGTTAAAAATTAAGATTTTATGTTCGTAATATGTTCATCAAATATTTAAGTGTTGTATAGTGCAGAGGAGACTGTACAGGTTTTGAAAGTAAGAGTAATTTGGTTCGAATCCAATTCGTGTAGGTACATTTTTTTTTTTTGTTAACATCAACATTTTTTTAATAAAATTTTATGTATAATAAACACATATTATTTGATCTTTCCTCCTATAATAATTTAGTTCAATCAATCTTGATGTGCACATGTGTTTTGTATTAGGATTTAGCAAAACACAAAATATATAGGTACAATATTTTTATGTTGTTAAATTATTTTGTTTTAAAATATTTGTTTAGGATTTAAATCAGAATATTTGTTGTCAACATTCTTTATTGCATATTGAATATGTATGGCGTTAAAAATTGATGTTTTATGTGTTTTATTTAGGAACATTTATTATGCTATTGTGTATATAGATATACAAATAAAATTTCATTCAAAATAATTCCAATTGCCAAATTCAAACTACATACATACATAATATATTTTTGTATGTACATAGTAAAGAATATAAAAAGTAAAGATCATTACAAAATTATGCTTTTGCGCATTACGCATTATGATTTACAAACAAAATTTTGTCAACACAAAAAATTAAAACTACGTATGTAAATATGTACGTACGTATGTAAATAATATTATGTTAAACTAATTTCCTAAATTATTTTCTTTCGCTCCATTTATTTATAATTTAAATCAAGATATTTGTGAACAATTTTTACTGCATGATCTTATTAAAGGATTAGGTAGGTACTAGGTGTTCAAGGTGTTTGTTTGGATATACGATATACTACTAAAGCTATACTATAGAAATATACAGTAAAATACATTTATGTACAATATATATCATTTTCATACGTGTTGGAAATGTTACTTCAACTAAAATTGTATTGTAATATTTAAAATCACAGTATTTTGGTAGATATTATACTTTTCGAGGTACTTTCATTAATTATGAATTATATACTGGAATAAAAAAAATTTTTACTCTTGCCATATAATAAAAATATCCTATATTTTTTAAATTTAAATTATGTGCTTCATTTAAAACTAAAAAGTATAAAATAAAATAATAAGTAAAAAAAATAATTTTTTTATTCCAGTAATTTACTTTTATATTATAACAGTCCAAAATGCTTGCACTAGCAACTCACTTTTATATTATAACAGTCCAAAAAGCTAAAGTTTTGCAATCAATTTTATTTTCTACTTTTTAGGGGGCGAATTCGGTTTCGATAAAAGCATATGTATTTTAAAAATTATTTTTTTTACTTATTATTTTATTTTAATTTTTACTTTAATCTTAATTTACATACTTTAATTTATCTTAAGTCAGATTTTGATCTTGGTTAATTTTAAAATTGATTTTAAGTCTAATTTTGATTTTGATTACAATTTCAACTCAGATTTCATTTTAATTTTGCTTTTGATTTTAATTTTAAACTACATTTCAATTTTAATATTATTATTTATTATTTTAACTTTTCTTTTATATTAATTTTTTTCCATCAAAATTACCAATATTAATGTTAATTTCTGTAACAAACGCGGGTTGCAAACGAATTTTCATGCCGTCGATTGCCATCTTACTTCAATTAAACCAGCAGTCTTAGCCCTATGTGAAACATAAGTCAGTAACCACAATGATAACTTTAATGTTACCGGCTACTCACTTATTTCACACTTCATACCCAAAAGAGGTATCAATGTCTATATAAAAAATGACATCGCTTTCAACACACTTCCAAAATATAAATGTTCTAGCCCAACCATTCATTACATTTGGGTCAAAATTCTCGTTGAAAAACATGTCATACATTTCTGTTTCCTATACAGATCACCCAACTCAAATGAACAAGAATCTGCTATGGAAATTGAAAATCTAACGAACCAGATCAATGAAATTTTGGACGCATCTCCAGAAACTGAAGTTGTTCTGGCGGGAGATTTCAACATTCATAACAGGGACTGGCTCCATTTTTCTAGCAACATCTCCCGAGTCAAAACTCAATTGAGAAACAAGTTGAACTATTCTCCACACTGGTCCACCTTCTCAAGTTGTCCAAAATCCCACTAGGATCCCGGATCGTGCTGATTATGAAGGTCACCTCTTGGATCTGTTTCTCATCACAAACCGTGAAAAATATGTGGTTTCAGTTGGTTGCCCCCTGGGTAATTCCGGCCATTATTTGGTTAACATAAGTTTCCGGGTAAGCCCAATCTCCAACCAGAGGTCCTCTTCTAAAAAATAGTTTGGCGTTACAGCCATGCTGTCTGGGAGGGCCTTAGCAACTTTTTTAGAGCCTTTGATTGGTCATTCTCCTTCCGCAACAGAAATGTTACCTTTGCTACTTTGCAAATGCGATTAGTGAAACTATTTTACTTGGAATGAGGTTATTCATCCCTCATTTCATGAAATCTGTTAAGAGGAGTCCTAAATCTTGGTTTAATCGTATTTGTAAAGAAGTCATTTCTAGAAAAGAGGAGGCTTTTAAACAGTACTAAAACAATAGGTCGGAGGCTCGCAGGGCCAACTATATAGTGGTGAGAAACAGATGAAAGAGAGTTATCAATAAGCTAAAATTCTAACGACGGGTCATTACGAATTTTTGAGAATGCCTTTTGGGCTTAAAAATGCATCCGTAACTTTCCAAAGGCTTATAAACAACGTTTTGAAAGAATTCATCAACAAAACATGTGTAGTATACATGGATAATATTCTCATTTTTTCAAGCCATTTGAAAGAACCCTTAGATTCTATTCAAATAATATTTTCCAAACTTCCAGAGGTGAATCTCAAAGTTCAAATACATAAGTGCTTTCTTTCTTAACAGACTGAATTTTTACCCAATCTATCTATATTTTATCTAATATAAAACTTCTGAAAACTCAGTGAGAAATAAAATGTTTCTTAGGAAACACTGGGTTTTATCGAAAATTCATTAGAGATTATGCTAAAATAGCACATCCATAATACTTGAAAAAAGGAATAAAAATAAATTTAAATGATAAAGAATACGTAAACGCCCTTAACATGCTTAAAACTTTATTAACCAACGATCGAATTCTTGTTCATACAAATTTTGATAAATATTTTGTAGTAACAACAGACGCAACAAATGTAGCCATTGGTGCTGTTCTGTGACAGTGTAATCACCCTATTTCTTTTAAATCTAGAACTCTTAACAAAAACGAGACGCAATATTTAACGATTACCTATCCAGAATGGAAAACTTCAAAATTGAAAATAGTAATGAGAATGCATCTAAACAATAAGAATTTTTTAATTCTGAAAACCAAAAGGATGTAGTCAGTGTCATTAACGCAGAAATAATGTCAACTGATGCTACAATACATAGTGCGCAAGAAGATTATTCTGATTTAATTTTTATTACTGAGAAGTCCATAAATCTCTTTAAAAATCAAATTTATTTGCAGGAGGATACTAAGGAAAGTATCAAATTAAAAATAGTGCATAAAAGATGCCAAAATATTATTTCCGTTACAGGAGATAGCGATCTCCTAAAAATTATGTAACAAATTATAGTAGACAAAGGATTAATGTGTATTTTTTGCGTGTCATATGCATGATTTTCATTTTCCCGTAGTATCATTTGCCTGCATTTCTTGATCATTTGACTGTATTTCATTTGCCTGTATTTCATTTGCCTGTATTTCATTCTAAATTAGAAGAGATTTTAGAGTTGCATTCAAAAGCAGGGCTTTACGATTATTCCGGAATATTTATATATATATGTATATGTGAGAATTTGAATTAGGAGGGAGTTTAGTGAATTCACGCCTTTTACAGAATACTTATATAATATATTTTTATATAATATGAAATACAGACAAATGAAAATACAGGCAAATGAATAGTTTTTACTACATAGTTTTACTATCTTGCGAGTGTGTGATACGGTGGGGTGTCATAAAGCTATATTTTAAAAGTATGGCTTTATGACCTATTCCAATGGGTCATAAAGCCATATGGTGTTATGTCTCATTCGATTAAAAATACTTTAAAAGAAAAATTATTAAACTTTAGAATTCAACTCTAAAAGCCCTCCTAATTCAGAACCTCATATATACATATACATATACTCTGAAGAAAAATTCAATTTTCATATAAAAGAGTCAAAGTTAATTTTTTTTTTTTGATTTCATACAAGTAGAAAAAAAAATCAATTGGATCACGCCGTATGCGTTTACTTGCCGTAAGCAATAGGACAGTTTAAATTAGTAGCGGGGTATGGGGTAATTAAAAAATTTAATTCCCCTAAAAATAGTGGAAAAAAAGCCAAAGAAAGGATACACGTCTGGAATAACGGTCAATTGAAGTCGATTTTGGAACTATTTTGGTGCTCCAATAATTCGCTCGCTCGCCTCCAATAATTCATTATTTATAACACTGACGTAAAGTTTACCCAAAATTATACGTATACCACCAAAATATTGGAACTAAATTTACATGTACTCATTTAACTTACATTTTAATTTAAAATAAAGATTTCCAGTTTTTTCATAAAGACTTATCTGGAATAACATTTTGCAACTAAAAATTAACATTTTAAAATTTCTATTCATATATACTGTTACTAAACAATGTAAAACTATATTGCAAAAGTTGTTGTATTTAAATTTTATTTAAGTAATTAATTTGGAAGGTACAAGGTACGTTTAAACCGTTACGTTAAATTAGTTTGTTATTGTTGTCAAAAGTATTGTGATGACTGTAGCTTGTTTTTACGTTATACATCGAAAAAAATATAATACAAGCAAAATTTATAAGTGTACATTTTTGCAATGAAAAAAAAACAAAGTTTCAACTAAATTAAAAATAAAACATTAAAATTTTACTGCAAATATTTAATGGATAGTGGAAACATATTTGCTGATTTTGTTTAATAATGTTTAAAATAATAATATTTAGCTTTTTTTTTATTTCCAATATTTATAAAATTTGTAGCAATAATTATGTCTTTAGGATTACGATTATACTTTATTTTTATACCAGTTTTGCGTAATCAAATTAGATTTAACTCGAGCTTATTAGCTAATTTATCTAGGTTGCGATAAAGTTTGTCGTATTCGTGTCGTACTCATAATTGAAAAGAATTTAAATGTGCTTCGATTTGAACTGCTAAAATAATGATGGAAAGTACTCCATAAATTAAATTAAAATAAATCAGTTATTCTGACACTATTTATTACCATAAAATTATTATACGTTCTGATATAAATTACAATTCTTCAATTTTTATTTTGGCTGTGAATATTAAATAAATGAATTTTTTTTATATTATTATTCAATTACGTTAATTTTTAACCTATACATATGTATATGAATCTAAATAATTTAGTTACAGTTTCTAGATCGTTTTTGGAGTTTTTTCATTCGATCAGACCAATTATTTTTCCATTCTAATACCAAAGACCGAGTTCCCAGCATAATATCACCAGATGATGATTCTGAATCTTTACCAAGTATAAGATACAACCTATAAATAAAAGAATAAATAATATTTTTATTAGTAAGTTAATAGTTTATCTTCTTTTAATATAAAAATTCAACATTAAATATATGTACATATGTATTATGATTTCAATTATGAATTTGGAAAATTGATCATAGCTTTGCGAACTTTAAAATGCATTTTTTTCTTCTTTATTGTTTGTATGTAATTTATTTTTACGATGAGAAATAAAAACAAAAATTTTAAAAAAGCAAGAATCTAAAAATTTAAAAAGCAAAAATTAATACAATTATATAACCTATTTGAAATATATTACAAATTTACCTCTTGAGGCTTTTACATTAAAATAGGTTTATATCGATCGATATTGATTTATTTATATATTATATTTTATGTACATATATTATATTTTCAATATACAAAATTCCATAATTTCTCTTATTTTCGAAATTCAAATTTCTGAAGGCTAAGATTATAAATAAAATTACTATACTTATATCTATTTCAAATTTTATAATTTGATTATAATTAAATACAGGTTTTAGTACGATTACTACATATTTATTTGTGGTTATTCGAAATTAGCTATTTTGGTTGCTTTGCTGTTGTAAGTTATTTAATATTGTTAGTTTGCCTAGTCTTTTAAATGCTACAAAATTTGCTCAGATTTTAGGAATCTGAACTCAGAATTAAAGTTCAGATTTTATTCAGTGGTGCTCTCTAATATAGTGGTTTTGTTAAAATAAATTATATTTAATTTAAAAATTAGAAAATATAATAAAACGTGCAAAAGTGGTAATTTAAAAATATCTTGTTAAAATAATAAAAATGTTTTAATTTAATTCAAATTAAATTGTTTATTTTAATAAGTTGCAATTTTAATTTATAAAAACTATTATTTTTATTATTATTATTATTACTCTTATTATTATTATTATTATTATTATTATTATTATTATTATTATTATCATTATTATTATTATTATTATTATTATTATTATTATTATTATTATTATTATTATTATCATTATTATTATTATTATTATTATTATTATTATTATTATTATTACTATTATTTATTACATATTTTATTTATTTATATGACTAGACCGGGGTTTGAATCCACTACCCTTCGATTGAGAGATTGGTGACTTAACCACTACGCCATGAGTCGGATAAGCATATTGATGGCATATTAATAGCACATACTTCTGTATTGGAAAAGGCTAACGCAAAATATTTTTATACGAGAAGTGAAATCAAAGCATTTAAAATTCTAGCTAACACTTCCAATATATCATTGGATAATATATTTATAGGGCAAAAACGAAAAGGTCTTGTATTTTGTATGGTTAATAATGAAAATTTTGATGGTAGAATCAAAAAAATTCATACCATTTCGATAATCAAAATCTCACACAATTTCAATTATATGTGAGTCGAGTGTCTACACCATACTCTGCAATTGAAACAAGTTTTACATCGAACAACCTTTGCAATTCTCGTGCATATTTAAAATTATTCATCGGAACATCATTTTGATAGAGGACATCAATTTTCAAAAGAACTATTTTCAAAAGGTTGTACAATAGTGGCTTTGATTTATTACCAGACGGCTCATGAATGGATACATGGCAGAGTCTTTTTGTGGCGAAATATATATAAGCCTTTCCTTTTCTCCTTTTGTCATAAATTTGTATGACATTTTTCCTCTTGATTTTGTATGAAAATTTTCTACCTCGATTAAACCCATTTACATTAAAGTGTTGTGTTGAATGTGTTCTATTATAGAAAAAAAAATATATATAGTATAGATAAAATTTCTAAATATGATTACTATATGTAAAAAACCCCTCGCTTTTATCTCGATTTTTTTCTTCCACACAGTACGTATTATGACATTGGCTAAGTTTTGAATACATATACATATATTTTTTGATATGATTTTTCTATTATAGAACCTATAAATTAAATTACAATAATCATCTTATATTAAGTATATGTTTCATAGCATTAACAAATAAGTAACCTATAAGTGTAAACTTATTATTTTATTCTATAATAAAAATTTTACTTTGAAAAAAAATATATATAGCTAAATGTATATACTATATATATACTTTAGCTATGTTTGATTGTAGCAATTTAAAATAAAAAATAAAAAAATTTAAAAAAAAAAGTTTGAACAAAAATTTTCAAAGGTTGCTTCGATTGTTTTTGAATTTTTTTTTTAAATAAAAAAAGCACTAATTTAGTGAAATATCTATTATCTATTAACTATTTTTGTTATATTTTAATACATATTGATTTAATACAATATATTAATTCATATTGGTTATTATTTTAATACTATTGACTATTTAACACATTAAATACACTACTAAATACACTATTGATTAATTTAATATTTGGTAAAGTGATCTATTGCCTGCTTTAATTTTATACATACATATGTATATATAATAAGGAAAGGAAAATTGTAGGTAAGTTAGTTGTAAGGAAGGTCGGCAAAAATCCCCAATCCAAACTCTCCTCGTGGGTGCCAACCGGAAATAATCACCAAGTAGGTGGTTAGGTACTAAGGGAAAGGTAAACTGAGTCTGTCTTTATGTATCGTATTACTGACACCTCGGTTTTTACCGGAACCATCGGATTGGGGTAAACCTGGGCCGGATTCAAGGTGTTATACGACCCGTGCCGATGATCAGCCTGGCTGGGGGCCCAGTCTTAAATATAGCCCAGTCGCGAACGGAGTATTCGGAGTATCTGGCCTCCGAATTAATTAGCCTTACCCTATGTATACGAATATCTGCATAGGGTGGACCTTCTTTTCCTTCGTACTCGTGGGTTCAAATATGGAACAAAATATTAAAAAAGATTCGAAAAAAGAGTTAGCCGGCACTTCCCAAAAGTCGGCAAGTAAAGCGACCAAACCGGGCACTCACAGTGCTAAGGAGAGTCGCGAACAACCAAAGACGGTACGCAAAGTCCGCCCGTCGAAACAAACCTTCTTTGATAAACGGTCGGCCTATAAAATTATTGAGAGGTTAAGCTCTCTCAATAATGGTCAGTTGTCTGAGGCACAAAAGAATTCCTTAACCTGGGCCAAAACAGTAGTAGGCCAGGTGAAGCCCCAAGAAGGACAAATCCCAGGTTCATCGAAGGGCCTTATGTCCAAGAGACAGAGGTCACAAGATGAGCTACAGGGTAGTTCCAAAAAGGCTAGGTTGCTAGGGAGCAACCAGGTAACCAGGCCATTCAATGAAATTGCAAAGGATAGTTTAATTCTGGCAATCATTGATGAGGGGTTAGAGGATGGGGGTATTTCTGCCAGTAACTGGAAGAAAGTTGTTGTTGCTTTAAACACAACTTTCTTCCAGGTAGTGGAAGAAAACCCGGGACCACCACCCTCCTGTAGAGACGCTGGCTGGCATCAGGGCCACGTCAAATTGACTGCTTGTGCTGATCAGTGATCGGCAGATCTCTACAAGCAGGCGATAGGTAAGGTGGGAAGTCTGTGGCCAGGGCCAAGCTCAAAGCCATAAGTAGGGATTAAATCCCTAGCAGGCCAAGAGCTAGGGTATGGCTGCCGAGGGAACCTGCCGAAGCAGACACGATCATCAAAATGATGAAAGTGTCAAACCCCCAACTTCCAACTCACAATTGGAAGATTGCCAAACTAGGGGAAGTAGTAGGAGAATCCCGACAGGCGTTAGTCATTGTCAATAAGGACTCCCTACAACCCCTAGCGAAAGCCAAAGGGGTCATAAATTACGGCTTCACAGCGGTTACACTGAAGGTGTATAAAAAGGATGAGGTGGAGGCCTCAAGGAGCATCGGGGAAGGCCCAAGTCAAGCCCAAGAGGCAGACTCTGACCGATCCGATGTCGTTGACGGAGCATCCTCTTCGGCTCCAAAGAGAGTGAATGATGTCATCAAGGCTGACGATGAAGAAGATCTACTTAGATCTGATTCCGACAGCTTTAATGATGCCAAAAGCTTCTCAATGGACTTCGAGGATGAAGCTAACGCGACGGTGGTGGAGATTAAGGATGGCTCAGATAATGAAGCTACTCCAAATTTATCTCCATCATTCCAAAGCGGCTTCCGCCGCGCTTGAAATCCGCCTCAGGAAAACGGGCGAGGATATTATCTTGATCCAAGAGCCATGGGTGATAAAAAAACAGGTTCATGGACTCAAGATACCAGGGTACACGTTGTTGTACAATAAAGAGGTATACAGACCTAGAACGTGCATACTTGCTAAAAATACATTAAATTTAACTTTTATGTATAATTACAGTGATTTGGTCGCGGCGAGCCCAAAGCTAAAAAACTTAAGGCTCTGGGTTGTTGCGGCGTATCTTCCTCACGACTCGCAGGATCCACTCCCTCCATCCAATCTGGCAGGGTTGATAGTGGATGCTAGGAGGATGAACATTGGGGTCATCATAAGCTGCGACGCCAATGCTCACCATGACATCTGGGTTAGTTCGGATAACAACGAAAGAGGTGAGTAACTTTTTGATTACATTTTAAGTACTAAACTTCTTATCTGTAACATTGGCAGGGAACCTACCTTTGTTACTAGTAATAGGCAAGAAGTCCTAGACATAACCTTAGTCTCGGACTTCATTTATTCTAAAATAAACTCATGGAAAGTTTCTGATGAGCATTCCTTTTCAGATCACAGATACCTTGAGTTCAGTCTGAACGAAAGTCCTCCAACAAAGTCAATCTATAGAAATCCTAAGAGAACTGACTGGAACAAATATAGGGAGCACTTAAAGTCAACGCTTCCCTCCTTAACACCTGAAATTCCTAAAAATATCCAGGATCTAAATAGCCTAGTAAACGTTTTTACTAAGGCCTGCAATAAGTCCTTAGAGCATTCATGTCCCATCAGTAAACCTAGGGGTAAACCTAAACCACCTTGGTGGAATGATGAAATCAAAACTCTAAGGAAAGATAGTAGGAGGGCTTTTAATAATGCTAAAAAAACAAATGAGATACAGGACTGGAGCTCTTATAAAACAGCTCTTAGTCAGTACAAAAAAGCACTTAAAAAGGCGAAAAGAGATACCTGGAGACTATTCTCCGGAGGTATAGAGAACGTCTCCGAGGCATCTAGACTTAGGAAAATTCTATCGACAAACCCCATGGTACCCAGTCTTCTTAAAAAAGAGGATGGCAGCTGGGCTACCACAAGCGAGGAGTCGTTGGAATTACTTTTAAAAACCCACTTTCCTGGGTGCTCAAATAACAGCTCAGAGGTGGCTTGTCTTCTGAATCCTCTCCCTACTATTTCAGAGGTGGTGGTTACAGGGGACAAACTACAATGGGCTATAGATAGTTTCAAACCATTCAAGTCAAGCGGACCGGATGGAATTATACCCGCTGAGATCCAGCAAAATGCATCTACTACCCTGGCTTGGTTAAAAAGTATTTTCTGTGGTTGTCTTAATTTGGGGCTTATCCCGGATAAATGGAAACAGGTCAGAGTAGTGTTCATACCCAAGGCCGGTAAAAGTAGTCACGTCCATGCGAAGGACTTTCGGCCTATAAGCCTGTCCTAAAAACTTCCTTCCTTCTAAAAACCTTAGAAAGATTGATCGACATCCATATCCGCTGCAACTTAGATAAAAATTTGTTGTCAGCCTCTCAACATGCTTACTGTAAAGGGAAGTCAGTGGATACTGCACTTCACACTTTGACAAGCTCGATTGAAAGATCTTTAAATTGCAAAGAGTATACTCTTGCAGCTTTTATAGACATTGAGGGAGCGTTTAATAACGTCAATCAGCCAGCAATTGTGGACGCACTCATAAGCCTAGGAGTTGAACCGGAGCTAAGAGCACTGATAGCTAAATAGCAGGGCCATCAGTGCCAACTTTGGCAACGCTTCAGCAAAAAGGTTTGTGAAAAGAGGGACTCCGCAAGGAGGGGTGCTATCTCCCCTTCTTTGGAATATTGTAGTAAATAAACTGCTTAAAATCCTGGAAGAGGTGGGCTGCACAACTATCGCCTATGCGGACGATATTGCTGTCGTGGTCAGTGGCAAGTTTCCAGACAGTCTCAGGGACGTTTTGCAACTTGCACTAAACAAAATCACAACATGGGCTACAGACTGTGGACTGTCAGTAAATCCACAGAAAACAGAACTGGTCCTTTTTACAAGGAAATATAAAATTCCTAAAATAAAACCGCCTTCGTTAAATGGCTGCACTCTTGCCTTTAGCGAAACGGCGAAATTTCTGGGTCTAACTCTAGACAGGAAGTTAAGCTGGAAAGCTAACATCTTAGAAAGAGTGAAGAAGGCCTCAATAGCACTCTACTCGTATAAAAAATCCATTGGTAGGAAATGGGGGCTTCAGCCATACATGACTTACTGGCTATACACATCCGTAGTAAGACCCATTCTTATGTACGGAGTCCTAGTATGGTGGAAGGCTATCGATAAAGAGGTCAACCGCAAAGCAATCGCTAGGGTCCAAAGAACTGCCACACTATGTATTAGTGGCTCTTTAATAACAACCCCTTCTGCGGCATTAGACATCATGCTTAATCTGATGCCTGTAGAATATTATAGTGAATTTGCAGCCGCAAACACAGCTGTGAGATTAAAAGCTACATCTCAGTTGATCAATTCACGAGAAGGTCACTCGGATATCATAAACCAATTCAAGTCCAGTCCCGCCTTGGTGGACTACACGTCCCCCACTTACTTCTTCGGGAAATCTCATGTGACGAGCATACCAAGCCGTGAGAGTTGGAGTTCGAACACAGTGATGACCTCCGAAGGAGTACAATTCTACACGGATGGTTCAAAAATGAACAGCAGTGTAGGATGCGGGGTCTTCTCAGATAATCTGAATATCAGTCATAATTTCCGATTACCATATATTGAATTGCCATAATTTCCGTCTTCCAAGCGGAAATTATGGCAATTCAAGAAGCCTTGATTCTACTGAATAGAAGCGTTTTGACTGTGAAGCAAGTACGTATTCTGTCAGACAGTCAGGCTGCGTTAAAATCTCTGGAATCAACATGCACAACCTCGAAGACTGTAATAAACTGCCGAAAACTTCTTAACGAGATGGCCAGGCAGTTTAGCATTCAGCTTTGCTGGGTACCAGGTCATCGAGGTATTCCGGGAAATGAAAAAGCTGATGAACTCACAAGAATTGGTACAACCTTACAAGCTCTGCCGGATAGGACAGGACTAGGGGTACCTCTATCCACAAGCAAAACGTTATTTCGTAAGGAAATAACGGATATGGTAAATTACAAATGGTCAAACTTAACCTCGTGTAATATCACAAGATTGATATGGCCCAAAACCGATTTAAGACGATCCAATGATCTGCTTTCTCTCAAAAGGGCAGACATTAGAATGGCAATAGGTATAATCACCGGTCACTGTCTAATAGGGAAGCATGCCAGAAGACTTGGCTTATCCGCAAGCGACTATTGTAGAGCCTGCAAAGATGAAGAAGAGGAGGAAACTACTCTTCATCTCCTTTGCACATGCCCGGCCTTGTCGGCAAGAAGGAATACCCATTTGGAGCAATATCTCTTCGACAGCCTTAGCGACCTGTCAGGTAAAAATGTGAAGAGTATTCTTCGCTTTGCAAAAAGCTCAAATTGGTTTTAACGAGTGGGATAGAAAAGCTACTATGTGGTATCACAATGGACCAAATACGGTCTAAGTGTGCCTTTTTGGCAGCTACCTTAACCTAACCTAACCTAGTTGTAAGGAAAAAATTTTTTTTTTCCGGAAATGGAAGAAAATAAAGAAGTAAACAAAATGAAATATCAAAAAAATAAAGAAAAAAAAGAGAATCCTCGTCGAGAGCCTGACACGGGTCAGCAAAAGCGATCTAAGTGCGTAAATTCATTTGACCTCAAAAAACGAAAAAATAGCTAAGTTGAATCGCATTAACTAAAATTTTATAAAATAAAGCAATTTTTTTCCTGGTAAGGAAACAATGAATCCGCCTATTATTATTATTATTTTGCTAACAATAACACCAAATATACAGTTTGCAAAATAACACCTTACTGCATAAGGTAATTATTGAACGTAATTATTCACTATAGCAGCTATTATTATTGGTTTGATATTAGTATTCTTATTAGTATTATTATTATTTTACGACAGAGTCAGGGACATCAATGGATTACAACGTGCAGTAGTATATAACACCTTCATGCTTGCTATAACCAAAGATAGCTCCACTATAGCAGCTATTATTATTATTATTATTACTATTATTATGATTATTACTATTATTATTATTTATTATTATAATTACTATTATTATAATAATTATTATTATTATTACTATTATTATTATTATTATTATTACTATTATTAGTATTATTATTACTATTATTATTATTATTACTATTAATTACACGATATACATTATTGCAATGTAAAATGACTACATATTTTTTTATCTGACCGGGGTTTGAACCCAAGACTCTCCGATTGAAAGGTTAGCGACTTAACCACTACGCCATGATTCAGATAAACGTAAATGAGTTCAACAGTTCAAAGTACCCAATTCAGCAATTGAAACTAGTTTCTCCGAAGAACATAATTGCCACACTAGAAAGTATAGTACATTTTTTTCAGGTACTAGAATTTACCATAATGATAAAGGACATCAGATAATAAAGTCTATGTTTAGCAATGGATTCTTTATACAAGCCTTTGTTTTAACTCCAGATGCATCTGAAAATGAAGTGTGTCAAGGTTTACTAAACCAGGGTACAATTAGAATAGAGGCAATACTATCAAAGTTCCTTACATCAACACTAACTGCTATTGCTTATGGAGAATTTGATACAAGCTTTCAAATTGATAAAAAACGAAATATATTCACAAACCTATAAATAGCATACATAAAAGTAAATATGAATATTTGACAAAATGTTACAGTTTTGTGCAATTCTGTATGTAACATTTTGTTGTGATGATAATAATAACTTGTTTGCGAAAGATATTTGTATAGTTGGTATTAAAGAACTTTGTAAAAAGATTGTAAAAGAGCTCAAGTATAAATTTCCAACTAGCAATTTGGCAAATGATAATTTTGAAAATTACTATTTCGGACCTGTGTACAAAGATAAAATAAATAAAGAACTCTGTCAAATACTAGAAAAATGTAATGCTATTATAACAAATATAAAAATCAAAAAAGAGTTTTTATCTAACTACAATAATGAAACAACTAAAGTATATGATTTGAGTCAATTTGATTAATGAGCACCCTAGAAATAAGCATCGTATTAAAATGTAACATATACACAAGGAAAATTTTTAAAGGAGTTTTTGCTTTAGGTTAACTCCCTAAAATAATTAATAAAACAAATTTTTTTAATTGTAAACACCAACAAAGCAAAAGATATCGGGACAATTTGGTTGAGCTATTTATATTCTACAACATGGCTGTATTGAATATTTTGATTCGTTTAGTGAAAATCCAGATAAATTAAAAATTTTGAGTTAATTAAAAAACCAATGTAATTTGACTGTGAGTCATTTAAAGCTTTTATCATATTTCACTGTATTGGTAAAAAGGCAATTGTCTTAAAATATCGTGAATGGAATAGATTTTATTACTAATTTAACAAAAAACTCAATGAGCAGACAATAGAAAATATAAAATGTAGTTTTCATCATGAGCTAAGATCGTCTTTTGAAAACTAACTTGTTTCTAACTTACAAAATTGCTTAATATAACATATAATACTTTTTTATAATCTTTACATTTATTTTGCAATGCTTTAAATCTTTTTTTAAATATTCTTATGTTTTAGGCATACTTTGTATTTTTGGGAAGACCATTGAAAATTTTTAGACAGTTGAACATAACATCTCTTTTACCCTTTCGAAAAGAGATGTTATGTTCTCCCAGTCGAAAATTTTCCGCACTTCTTGTGTTATAATTATGAATTTAGGTTGTTATATAATTATAAGTTGTTAGATAATTTGTAAATCAGCTTTCAGTTTTCCGAAAATATTATTTGTTCGACAGAGGGTAATTTGCAATCAGTATACAACAATGTTGTTGAGTAATAATAAGGTAATCTGATTAGAATTTTTATGGCTCTGTTAGTCAATACGTTATCTGAGTTTATAATGATTTTGCAACCCTGATTACAAATTGTGATTAAATACCGTATTTTAGACTGGATATGAGAATAAAATACCTACTTTGCAACATGTTCTCTTAATCTAGCGCACCTTCCAATTGCTGCAATTATTGACATAATCGATTTTTTAAATTTTTCTATAGGTATTTTCCAAGACAGGTTTTCATCATTGTGTAAGCCTAAATATTTCGCTGATTTTACTCCTTTTATCGGTTGTTGATTGATGTTGATTGATAAGTTAATATTTTCTTTGTTTTTTATGCTTAAATAATAAGAACTCAGTTTTAGCTACGTTAATTGTTATTCTACGATTATTTAACCACTCGCTTACTTTATGTAAGTCATTTTTAATGTCTTCTTTAAGTTGATTAGTGTTTTTGCTTTTATATAAATTATTGTATCATCAGCAAACATTGAATAATAAACCCTGTTAACCCAATTTGGTTGACTCTATTTACATAAGCTAAATAAAGAATTTGACCAAGAACTGTACTCTGAGGAATTCTAATTGGTAGATTTTCTTCATCACTAATATAATAATTTATTTGAGTTTTAATTTTACGACATTTCAAGTAAGACTTAAATAAATTGGCTGCGATTAGTCTAATACCCATGTTATAAAGTCTGTTTAGTAGTATATCATGATTCATTGTGCCGAATGCTTTTTTAAGATCTAATAGGATATCGACTGCGTAATTATTCTTATGTAATGCAGTGTTTATGAAATTGACGATTTCGAACGTAGCTGATTTAGTGCTACTTCCATTTAAAAAACCAAATGGGTGGTCGTCAATTAGATTTAAAAAGAAATGTTTTTAGACGACGTTTGATAACTTTTTCCATGATTTTAGATAGAGAACTACTTAAAGATATTGGCCTATAATTGTTGCAATCTGTATTCTTCCCAGATTTATAAATCGGAGTGATAATACATTCTTTAACCTTATCTGGAAATTCGCCAGTAGAAAAGATTTTATTTCTTATAACAGCAAATTTGGTTGAAATTAAATGTCCTATTGATTTGATGTGTTTTATTAAAATACCATCAGGACCAGGCGATGAATCTGTTTTAAAAGTGCTTATGATTAATATTAATATTGAATTCCAATTTCTAAGATAATGCGAACTTATTTCAGTATTTACTTGGTTGGTCAAATTTTTATGTAAAGTACTTCCACTGGTAGCAAAATGATTATTAAAATGTTTGCTATTTCTAAATCAGATTTCACTCTATTTCAGATATCACTCTTGTATCAGTCAAATTAGTTTTAAGTTTGTCTTTGGAATTTAAGTGCTCATTGATAACTTTCCACATTTGTTGTAGCGTCACTTATTTTATTATTAAAGTAACGTTCCTTTGCTTATTTTCCTAATTTTTGAATAAAATTTTTCATTCTTTTATACCTATTTATTATATTTTCAAGTTCCTACTTACTTCACCTGGAATTTATCAAAAAAAATTTGAGAACCACGAAAAAGAGGAAATTAGGAAATCAGTTAACGGTAAAACACATTTAACATATCAAGACGCATGCAGAGAATTACAGTTATTAGAAGATGGGATATTACAATTGCAGAAGCAGTTTTAAGTTCAACATCAAATCAAATACGAAATTTATTGGAAATTTTTTTAGCAACATACAAACATAACAACAACAAACCCAACTTCAATATGACAAAAATATAAAAATGACATGAGTGAAGATATATTACATTCGCTACGTTTATTTAATGATAATAATGACTTGGAATTCACACCAGAAATATATAATTATGATATAATGCATGCATTAATTAAATTAGAAGATTTATGCATGATGATTTCAAAACCATTAATCAATCAAAACTTTTTTGATTTCTTTAATACTTGGCAAAACTTTTTTGATTTCTTTAATATTGGCAAAAATACGATCACAAGGTAATATTGCAATTGCTATAGCATAATCCGGAATAGCTGCAATATTATTACAAGGCGAAAGAACAGCACATTCCGCACTTACATTAAAATTAAATATTCATTCAAATCCAAATACAACATGTAATGTTAAAAAATATTCAGGAATGGGAAAAGTACTTATTAATTACAAAATTATTATTTGGGATGAATGCTCACAAACATTCATTAGAAGCATTTGATCGATCATTAAAAGACTTAAAAAATAATGACAGGCTTTCTTCAGTGGTACTTTAGTTTTAATTTCTGGTGATTTTCGTCAAACTTTGCCAGTTATACCACGCTCAACATATGTAGATGAAATTAATGTATGTTTAACACAATCAATATTATGGCGTAATGTTCATACATTCAAATTAACAAAAAATATGCGCGTTCAAATACAAAATGATCAAACAGCAGAAGAGTTTTCAAAACAATTGCTTAAAATTGGTTGGAAAAATGCCAACAAATGCCAATCACTCAAAATATTAAATTACCACAAAATTTTTGTAATGTTGTATCTACACAAAATGAACTCATACAAAAAGTGTTTCCAAATATGGAAGTCAATTATTCACACCATCAATGCTTAATTATTCACACCATTAATGCGAACGACCTATTTTAGCAGCAAAAAATATTGACGTTTAATATGAATAAATTAAATAATTGAAATATGCCATTAATCTTACTATACAAAATATAATTAATACGCAATTGTTTACATTTAAATTAATTGATACAGTCGTCCATGAAAATGAAGGAGTTAATTATCCAACTGAATTTTTAAATTCATTGGAAGTACCAGGCATACCACCACATCATTTAGGATTAAGAATTGGATCTCCAATAATTTTATTACGCAATCTCAAACCACCAATGCTATGCAATGGTACCAGATTAGTTATCAAAAAAATTTTGGGAAACATTCTTGAAGCCACAATTATTAATGGACAATTTAACGGAGAAACTGTGTTATTATCGAGGATTCCAATAATACCATCTGATTCACCAATACAATTTAAACGTTTGCAATTTCCCATTCGGTTAACCTTTGCAATGACAATTAATAAAGCTACTACGACTGCGATATTTTTAATTATTTAATTTTTAAAAAGTATTTGGATAGTTTTATTCTTTTTATTGACGGTTTTACTAATGTGAAGTTGGAATGTTAGTTTTTATCCAGATGTATACCAAGGTATTTGACATTGCTGGTTCATAATTAAATTATTCTGGGGAACATAACAGTTTTTACGCTTGCGAGTAAAGAAGAGAGCATTTGATTTTTCAGAATTTGCAGAAATTTTCCATTTATAATATGGAAAATAATATAAAATTTAGGAGTGTATTTAATGCCACTTGCAGTTTGTTTTCTATATCTGCAGCTAATAAATCTGCAGTAAATATGGCCGTGTCGTCATCAAAACTGGATATAAGACAATTTTCTACTATAGGGATATCACTTCTATATAAATTGTATAGTGTAGGTCCTAGGACAGATCCTTGGGGTACGCCAGCAGGAACGTGGTTGAGGACAGATGTGGTTTTGTCTATGTGAACTCGGAAATATCTGTTATAAGTAAAAAGCTTTTAATAATTTTAATTATGAACATAGGTATACGATATGTATAGAGCTTGTGTAGCAGTCTTTTATGTCAAACGGAATTAAAGGCAGCCTGGATGTCTAGAACAACCAGCCCCACTGACTTACTGCTTTGTAGACTTGATTTGACAAAATTTCGGACTCTCAATAACGTGTGTGCTGTGTTGTGCCCAGCTCTAAAGCCAAATTACTCATTAGGTAATATATTGTGTGTTTTAACAAAATTTTCAAGTCGGATTTTAATTAGTTTCTCGAGCATCTTAGAAAAGTGATTTAAAAGAATAATTGGCCTGTAACTTTTAGAATCATCTCGTGGCTTATTTGGCTTAGGAATGACAATAATGTTGGCTTTTTTCCAAGCTTGGAGGAAGTATCCTGTTCTAAGGCATGAATTTAGAATGTGAACTAAATATTTTATTGCACTATTGGTAACTTTTTTTAACAAGTATTGGGTATGTTATCTACACCAGATGATTTCTTTCTTTTCAGAAATTTTATGATGTTGATAACTTCTACCTCTTTTATTTATTCTGAACCCTCAATAACGTTATCATTATCTTCAATTACTTTATATGACTCATCTGCTATAACTTTTGTAATATCATGACTAAGATCATTCGCTTGTACATGTTTGTCTAAGAAGCATTTGACTAATAAGTTTGCCTTTTCTACTTTTGAGTCGTAAACTTTGTTATTGCATTTTAAGGGTCGGATAATTTGGTTGCTATTTTTAATAACCTTAGTTATTTTCCAGAATGGTTTGGAGCATTTGTTTAATGACTTAATCTTGTTACTCCATTGCATATTTCTGAAAATATTAACTTCATGTTGTATTTTTTCATTGAAGAACTTAATTTGAGCTTTGTGTATCAAATTACGACTTCTAAGCCAATTCGTTTTTATGCAATTACCCTTTTTAATAAGAACTATTATTTCTGAAAGAAGTTGTGTGCTGTAAGATTTGCATTGTTTTCCAGGAACCGTAAATTAGTTGCTTTATCAATTTTATTATTTTAGAAGCATATCATGTTATCTATCCTGGACTGATAGGAAACTTTTCTGCATATATAATTAATTTTTTTTGAATTACGCGTCAATACGTTTTTTGAACATTTTCCATTTAGCATTTGAGTAATCTAAATAGGAATTTTCGACTGCACTGTAGCTGGTAGAAACCTTTAGTAAAACCGAGAGATGATCAGACAATAGATCAGTTATTGCCCTTGGTTGTGAAGCAAGTTCTGCTGAGTTTGTTATAAATATGTCGAGAGTTGAAGGCTTGCTTTTACTACTTGTTGGTATATATATTGGTTCTGGTGAAAAAAGAAGCTTAAATTTATCAAGGGTAAATCGTTTAGGAAATTACCCCTTGCACAACCCCAAAATTGATTACGGCAGTTTAAATCACCTACCAAAATATACTTGCTTTTAATTCGTGAAAATTTAAGAGTGTCAAATTTGAAGATTTGTTTTATATGCAATAAATGTTTTTCCTTTTCTATTTCTTTGCTGTTGATATTTAACAAGCGGCAGAGTTTCCAGGGAAATAGGTTGCATAGATTTGCGATTTTTTATTGGTTTCATCATTAATTTCTATTTCAATTCCTAAATTTTCTATAACGTGTGTATTGAAAATGGATAATAAATTATGGTTTATCGTTTTCTTAATAACAATGGCAACTTTCCCTTTCATAATATTTCTATCATTTCTATGCACTTCAAATAGCAGATGATACATTTTTTTATTCTAATCTAACCAAGTCTCCCTTAAAATACTAATATCAACATCATTAGCGATTAAAAAATTGAATAGATTTGTTGTGGATTGTACGGGCATTGCAATTTAGTATATTTATTTTACTAACAGATTTAACCATTAATATTATATAAATATTTAACAGTCAATTCTGTTATGACTTGAAATTGTTCTTGTTTATTAGTACATTTACTCAGTTTATTAAGTAAATCAATAGTTAAAGAGTTAATCTTACTTACAGTAAATAAGTTGTTATTGTTATTGTTAGTGGTGTTATTTAATTGCTGGCTACAATTAATACTACTTACAAAATTATTACTATTGCTGCAGTTGCGTTTTATTATTAAGCTACTCCACTTTATTTGTGTTGTTGTTTTGAGAGTATTACAATTGGCAATTATGGCATTGTGTTAATTTATTTTGTGATTTCGTTTTATATTCAGACCTTATTTTTGTGCGATTTATGATTTTTTACTTCCTCTCAAGGAACTCTATTCAAACCAGATAAGATCACTATGGTGTTGTAAATTTTTGTGTATGGTTTTGTGTATTTAGTGGTATAAGTGAAAAACTCTAACCTGTTTGATTTTAGCAACTCATAAGTTTTATTGTATGATTCATCAGATTTTAAGTACACTTTGATTCCGATATACTTTTAATATGGTAGTCGACTATTTCGAATTTTTTTATAAGACTATGAATTCAACTGGCATTTTCTTTTAGTATTGTTATAGGAGGAATAGATTTTATTGTTTCCTTAAATTCTTCATCAGCAATATCCACAGTTTCAATTTATTTTTCATTTGCAGCAGGTCAAAGGTCAGAAATAATTATTGTTTTCAGTATTATTGTTATTATTGCTTGCTAGGGATTTATTTTCTTCTTTTCTTTTTGTCAGTGTTTCTTCTTTTCTTGCAGTTTCCGCAACAGTATTGTCAGAACTCTTACGTTTACCATTCATTTTATTATTAGTGATACCATTTTTAAGAATAATTTTAACAAGCCGATACGAATTAACGAAGTGCACTATATGCAAGCATAAAGAGATCTGAATTTTATTTTAAGATAAAGATTTTCAGATAAAAACTTATCTGGATTATTTTGTAACTAAAAATTAACATTTTAAAATTTCTATTGATATAATGTTTCTCAGCAATGTAAGACCCTATTTCAAAAATTGTTGTATTTAAATTTTATTTAAGTAATCAATTTGAAAGGTACATAGTACATTTAAACCGAACTGACGTTAAATTAGCTTGTTACTATTGTCAAAAGTACTGTGATAACTTCTCCTTGAGTTTTACCGTATACATAGTCAAAAAATGTAATACAAACAAAATTTATAACTGGAAATGTTTGCAATAAAAAAAAACAAAGTTTCAACTAATTTGGAATAAGTATAATGCGTTAATGTAATTTTTTAAAATAAATACAAAGAGCGTCAAGTCTTGTGATTATTTGAACAAAATTTAAATATTAGTGTAAATAAAAACACAAAGAAAAAAACTGACAAAAACAAAATGAAATAAAAACTAATTGTACTGATTGTTAATCGAACTGCGTTCATAAATTAAATTAAAGTAATTAATAAAAATTAATATTGTATAATTGCAGATCACACAACCAGGTGATTCTTATTTCTTTACTTATAATGAGAAGATAATATGGGCTGTATTGAAACTTTTAGAGACTCATAAACTATACAAATATTTTTGGTCTTCTCATTGAGAAGGCTATATAGTATTCATAAAAACTCTATAACTGCATAGAGTTCGTCAACAAAGTTCAAAAGAAGGAGCATGATCGGGATGACTCCTGCGGGGAGCTCAAACTACTTCGGCCTATTGGCCGAGGTGGAAAACTCAGCAAGGCGACCCAAGGGTCCCAACAAAATAAATCAGAAAACTTGTTCGCATTCCCAGCTCTTGGCCAATCTAACACCGAATGGATAAGAAATCTTTACTTAGCCACCCATCTGATGTAAATTAAATATGAAGTCTATAATAATTTGTGCTCTGAATAAAGCTATTGAAGAGATACATACCAGTTTCGCTGCAAAATACAACAAAGATGGTAATATAATAATCGTAGTAGCATCTAAGAAAATCGCGGAAAATTTGAAACTGCTGATGACGCAGGCTTTTGAGAGAACTGAACAACGATAACCCAAAACCAAGCATTAAGAAAATTAAAGCACATCAAGCAACCCAAACTGTCCTAAATGTTGCTACGAAGTGGAAGAAGTGAATCTGTTATATCACAAGACGACTTGTACGCAGCTCATCTGTGTTGTAAGACTATACAACTACGCTAAAGTAACGCGCAAACGACGCCAAATGTTAATCCTTCTTAAGGGGAAAGATAAAAATTGACAAGAGATGCACAAAGGGAGAGGCTCTCTTCTGTAAAAAAATTTACAGAACCAAATTCAACAAACAAACGATTCATCCTTCAACTCTCAACCTATCATGGTAAATTTACCAACATTTAAGGAACAATTAAGCACCACACCTATAATAAAACCTACATAAAGACTTTGAAATTGAACTTTGGACTTCCCGGATTAAAGAATTTGACTTTCGCCCAAATTATCCGGGAAAACCAGGAAGATGGAGCAAAATTACATTTCGATCAAAAGAATCACACACATGGTCCAAAATGACATTAAGTTTTACAAAGAAAAAAGACAAATTGTCGTTAAATGTACAGAAGAAGCAAACCAGACACAACAAAAAAGCGCAAAACAGAAGAAATCCAATCAAAAGAGCTCGAAGTGGACGAAGATATTGAAATAGATTCAGCAAGTACATCTATCATAACGAATATTCAATCAGGGATCAAAGTTCCAAGCCTAACAAGACGGGTACAACTAAACGAACAAAAAAGAGTAACAACACTAAATGACATAGAAGTTACTAGGAATCAAAAAACAATAGCCAACTGAAATTGAAATACTAATTGTGTGTGATGAATTACACCACCAGTGGAGCAGCGCATCAACATTTACAAAACATTATCATACAATGGAACATGCAAGGGTTTCAAACCAAATAGAGCATTACTAGAGATACTTTTATGTGGACCTTCAGGAAGCACATATTAACAACAATAGATTACTGTCGATATTTAAGAACTATAATACCCTGCTTTTCTTGTCAATGAGAGATTCACGTACTCTCCAACACGCACCCTTCTACAATAAACTGTAGGATTTATCGATTTCTACTATAAAGAAGAAATGTTTTTTGAACTAGTAATGCATATATTAGATTAATATTCATATTAAAAACTTTCTTTTAAATTGTTAATCTATAAACTTAGTAATGTTCTAAATTATAAATTTTATACTGCCATCATATAGTATTTGTAAAATTTTTGTAAACAATAAACTTTGTAAATAAAGTTTTTGTAAAAAGTAATATTATAATGAACTCTTAAACTTTAAAAACTGTTAACTTTAAATATATTAATATTATTTAAGAATTTCTGTATTTCGTCCAATAATTGGGGGATTTTAAGTATATTGTTCAATAAAAAATTTAAGTATCTAAGTATCAATAAAAAATTTAAGTAAAAACGAGGAAGAATACAGTTGCCTTTGTCAACTCTTAGATACCCGTACGAACCGTTAGTATGTTCACAGCCTGTCACTCTGCTTACAATATTATTTTTTTAATATTTTAGTATTTTAAAATAATTTGGGTGAATTTTATAATTTCTAGAACTATGGGTTGTACATATATTCAAACTATATGTTTATATGTACATTCTTCAAAAGCAGATTCTAACCTTTCACATAACGATTATCAATCCAAAACTTTTTCAAATATTCTATTGTACCATTTAATACTAAGCGGTAAATGTATATTAAATTTACTTAGTACAAAATAGTAAATATAATTTTAAATATTATATTATATTATATTTAAATATTCCATTGACAGAATAATTTCTTATAAGTACAATAAAATACATATATAGTATCAGAGACTACATAGAGATGTCCAAATGGCAACAAAAAAGTTTAGATGTCGCTACAATATCGATTTTGAAATTTAGTCTCATTTTTCAATTTTTTATTTTAAAGTTTCTTAAAGCAAGTTTTGGTCTCGGATATTTTTTTTTTTTCATATATGTACATAAATGAACTTTCGTATGATTGGTATGGATGATAGAAATAACAAGTAACATACATATATGAATATGATCATATGATATCAGATGACATATTATGATATACATGATCTGATCAGTATCTAATATAATTTTTATATTATATATGCATTATGCTATATTATGCATTTATAATACTTGAACCAGCTTGCCTACATGCTTATTAAATTGTGAAAGTGTGTGTGAATCAAATTTAAATATAAATAGAAATACACATAAATACTATCGGCACTTTTTATATATGTATTTCAATATGATTCAAAAATCAATACATATTTATATTTATAATTTGTTTTGTGTAAATGTAATTATGTTCCAATTTGATATGATTTGATAATTTTTATGAATATGTACAGTATCCAGCAAATGTCATGCCACTTTTCTAATTGGAATAATTTTTAATTAAAAAAATGTTTAGAAGAATTTTAAAGCAATATTTTTTATTTCAGTTATTTTTATTTGATAGGTATATTATATTATCTTCAAAAAATACCCACATATATATGTAGGTATACTGTTACCAATATAACAATATGAGTCATGAGATCAAAAAATAAAATAAAATCATAATACAAAAAATTTTGTTACTTTGTTTGTTTGTTTTTCCCTGAAGTTATAAAGTTAAAAATATTATTACAAAAAATTCGAACGCCTATATTATTTTATTGCTTTTCTATATATATATTTTTTAAATTACCATTACTTTTGCTGGATACTGTATATTAAATCAGTTAAATTTAGTTAAATAAATAATGCAGTTAAATCAGATGATTTTCATAAAATAGATAACATTCATACCATCTGATACCATATAATATACGATATACCATTTCATACATTCAAAAAATTCTGCTTGTAGTAGTGAAATACTGAATGCATATGAATGATAACCTTGAAATGTTTTTTCTTGTTGTTTTTAGAAAAGTCAACATTATAAAATAATCTATTTTTATTTAATTTTTTTCTATATAAAATATTTAGCTAAATGTTCCATATTTTTTGTAAAGTGATATTTAGAATGTCTTCTTTATCATATTGAAAATTTACGTTTCTACTCGACATATTAAATATATATTTTCTCAAATATATTTTCCCATTTTTGCCTTATTTTTCTATTTTAAAAGTTATTTTGTCATCGCTTTGCTTTAAAAAGTTTAATAATCACAAGGATAAAAAAATTTTGTAAATGCATAAAATATATGAATGATCATTTTACACCAGATTTTACAGAAGATTCTAGTTTTCGCTAAATTCTTTTAGCTATGACACAAACTAAATATTTCTGTGCTTTAAGATTTTTAAAACTAGCCAGTTTTAGCTGGCCCGTTTGAAAAAAAATTAGTACAAATTTTTGTATGAATTTGTACATCTCTATGTAGTCTCTGATAGTATGTAAATACGGCGCTATATAATATACATCTATACTCTTATCATTCATTCACTAGTGACATATACGATATGTAAGTAAACATGATATTATATAAGTATGTATATATATCAATATCATATAAATAAAAATTCTTCAAGCAACCGTTATGTTGTTTATTTATTTACATTTTTTTGTACTACGCATTATATCCTCAACAATTTCAAATTATCGAGTAAAACAAAATGCAAAAAATTTGTTGAAGAAATTTGTTAGAAAATTTGAAAAAATCAAGTAACACTTTCGTCAATTATAAAGTAACCCTATATTATTAAAAAAAGTTGTTAACAGAAATAAGAGTGTAATGTTGAAGCTTTAATTTGTATGTATTACTTTAAATTTTAATAGGTGTTCAAGTTACAGGTGTTTAAAAATAGCAAAGTTTCAGTTTTTGACCCCTTACAGCTTCTAAATGGAGAGTGATACAAAAAAATTTTTTGAAATGACTCATACTTATTTTCAAAGATCTAACTTCTGTCAAAATTTCAAGTTTCCAACTTAAACCGTTTAGAAGATAGAAGGGTTAAAGGATTTTGCAAAATTTTAGTTTCGCATAACGGTCAATTAAGACACTGTATGCCACAAATATATATTTATTGTATATATACTTTTGAAGCTAATAAAAGTAGTAATCGTTTGGCGTTTTCAAAATGAATATATACCTTATACAACTTGTGCTATAACAATTTAAATATAGGGCTTTTTTGAACCTTTGGGGAGCTGCAGCTCCGTAACGGGTGGGGCTACAAAAAAAAGTTATTAAAAATAAAATTAATATTTTTGTGAGATCTATCAGCAGTTAAAATTTCATAGCTCTATTTCAAAAAAAATGTGGGGATCTAAAAGTTAGGTGTTCGAGAGCTACCCTAAATTTTGGTCCAAACTCAACCAAAAAAAATAGGGAACCTACAAATTACTCCCAGAATATTTTGTGCAAATTTCAAGATTCTAGCTTTCTTAGTTTTTGAGTTAGCGTGCTGACGGACGGACGGACGGACATGGCTCAAACGTCTTAGAATTTTTTTCTGATCCGATCCATACCTTTGAAGGTATATCTAGCTCGCTTATTTCGAGGTGTTACAAACGGAGGAGTAATTTTATTATACCCGATCTTATCGTACGGGTATAATGAAAGTATCTCACCTTTAAATGACTTAAAAAGAAGATAGCCAGCTAGCCTGATAGAAAATAATAATTAAATAAACACTTTCAATTTTTAAACACAAATGTTTATATTTTTACGGTTACGTTTATATTTATTCATGCTACGGATCTGTGAAAATATTTAAAAAAACACTTAGAAAAATTTTAAAAGCAAATACTACTAATTTGATTATGTTAAGTATTATGTTTTTTTTTTTTCCTTACCACTCCAATGAGGAGTATAGGGCATCCACTAAGTCATTTATTATTCATATTTGACTAAATTTCAGTTTCATTCATTACCCTAAGCCGTTGATTACTCGGCGTAGCTGTTATACAAGACTAAGACGTTTCTATTATTTCTACGCCATATCTTATACAAGAATTATGGTTTATTATTATTTTATTATATATAGCTATTGCAATATGATATTTTATTATAATTTATATGACATATATACTTATTTTAAATTTAATTATATTCTACTAATTATATATTATAAGAAAAATCTATATTATTTTTTATTAATCTATATGATTCAGCCGGGGCTTGAACCCGAGACGTTTAGTATGAGAGGCTGGTGTTTTAACAACTACACCATTGGCTGGATGTTAGGTATTATGTACTCAAAATTAAGTTTTATATGAAAAAGAAAAAAAATTACGTTTGTTCTATAACTACATAAATAATAAATATAGATTTTATTAATTATAATAAATAGTAGATATAGATTTTATTTAAGTTTTTTTATGAAATTTTCAGAAATGAAGCTATATCTTTTGAATTACTAATTTTTTTTTGTGGAACCCTAGGGTTCCGAGGAATACAGATTGAAGAACAATAATCTAGATCAATAAATTATTTTTTTGTAATTGTAATTCTGTTAAATAAACAGAAATTTTAGTATAGATACTTCTGCAAATCTTTGTTAAAGTTAAGTATTGAATTTATTATTGTAAAAGAATAACCTTCTATTATAAAACAATAACCACGACTTTTATCTAATTGGCGTCCGAACAAGGACCAATTTTTTTTTATTTATTTAGAGAATTTAGTAATATAGTACTGAATTTTATCATAAAGTTTATCAGTATCTCTCACTGATATTAAATAAATTGTCATTGATAGAATATGAGTAAAGATTCATTTGAAGCAATGACTCAAAGATGTCGAGATAAAACTTTTGACACTTTTATGAAGGGACTAAAGGGAGACCTTCCAAAACTTTTAAGCATAAAAGAGCTCTCTGATCTTCTTCAAGAACTTTACTTATGTCTCAAGTTAGACAACGTAAATTACAGGATTAAACACAGTCATACGAATACTAATAATGTTAAAACATTTCATCATCTTCCGCAAAATCAAAACCCGATTTTTCAGAATGTAATGTAATGTAAAATAATGATTACAATAATACAGGCATAGTTCAAATACAAGAGGGATACTTCAAATTAATCCTCATAATTGAATTAAGTTTAAATAAAAAAACTAACTGAACCGGCAAACGTTGATTTGCCACATAAACCTTGTGCTATTTTTATACCCTACAACTAAAGTATAGGGTATATTAACTTTGGTATGGTGTTTGTAACTACCAAAAGGAAGCGAGTTAGATGTGGACATGTATATATATTCTGAATCACGATCACCTCCTGAGTCGATTTAACGATGTCCGTCCGTCCGTCCGTCCTTCCGTCCGTTCGCACGATAACTAAAAAACAAATAAAGCTATCTTGATGAAATTTATATAGTAGGTTACTAATTACGAAAGGAAGGCTAAGTTCGAATCTGGACAAAATTGGTCCATGGATTCGGATTCTGGAAGCTTCCGAATGATTCCGGAGCAAACGAGATTATCTCCAAAACCAACAAAGATAGAACCTATAAATTTTGTACAATGATGTTCCTTCCCGTTTGATTAATGTCCCTGAAATTTAAGAGAATTTGGTCCATGGGCTAGGATTTTGGAAGCTTCCGAACGAGCACCAGGGCAAATGAGATTATCTCCAAAACCAACTAAGATATAACCTTTAAATTTGGCAGAGTGGTGTTCTTTCATGGTTTATTTAAGTCTCTAAAATTTGAGAGGATTTGGTTCATGGATTCGGATCTAGGAAGCTTCCGAACGAGCCCCAGAGCAAACGAGTATATCTTCACAACCAACAAAGATAGAACCTTTATTTTTAGTACAAGAGTGTGCTGTTATGTTTCCTTTTCTATAAAATTGGAAACTGACATTTGAAAGAATTTGAACCATGGATTCGTATATTGGAAGCTTCCGAACGAGTCCCAGAGCAAACGAGATTATCTCCAAAACCAACAAAGATAGAACTTTTAAATTTTTGACGATGATGTTAGTAGTAATAGTAGCTCTTGGGCGTGGGAAAATAATTATGCAAATTAGGCCAATGACTTGGCGTTTACTTTGTTGTTGAGAGCTTTTTTAAGTAATGTTGTAGTGTAAAAAACAGGTAGCAAATTAGATGTCGTGATTGGCGTTTGCATAATTAGTTTTCGGAAAAGTGTTTGTAAATAATATAGAAGGTCAACTAGATAATGTAAAACAAGTAAGTGCAATGATCTAAACAGGTTTTGTACTATAATAACATAGACTATGTAAATAATATGCAAGAATTTATTTTATTTTTTAATAAAAAGCTTTTACGGTGTGTTTGGAAATCATATTGAAAGGTAAACTAAACAATGTAGAACAAGTAAGTGCAATGATCTAAACAGGTGTTATAATATCTAGTATTTGTTACCGGTTGCATAATTAGTTTCCGGAAAAAGCTTTTGTAAATAATATAGAAGGTAAACGAGATAATGTGGGATAGTAGGTATAGGGGCACTTTGGCCAGACGGCCTTGACGTCATCACGTAATATATGGCGCCAGTGTTATAGAAGGTCAACTAGATAATGTGGAACAAGTAGATGATTAGCATGATTAGTTTCCGGAAAAAGCTTTTGTAAATAATACAAGTAAGTGCAATGATCTTGTTGTAATAGTATATATTAACATAGATTATTATAAATATTAAGAATTTATTTTATTTTTTAATAAAAAGCTTTCACGGTCAATCACTTATTTTAACGTAATATTAACACAAGAATGCAGTTGTTATTTATGAGATAAATCAAATGCAGATATTGACCTTGATATTGTAACTTAGTTTTAAAGTAATTTAAAAAAATGTATTTATTGATTAATTGTTATGTTTATTGCAGAAAAAGTTTTTAAAGAAAAAATCCAGGTGTTTGATAAAAATATATGTTAATGTTAATTGATTTATTATATTAACTACTTTGTATTTTGCAAATAAAAAAGTCAGTTATTGTTAAATTTTCTGCTACTTTGTATAATGTAAATTAAATTTTCTGTTATTGTACATACAAATTAGAACATTATAAAATCAAATAAATTTGTTAAATACCAAAATAATTTGTATTCCTATGCAATAAAAGAATAAAAATATAAATTTTATTTCGAGTCAATATAATATTAGGAAAAGTGAAAGAATAGATTCTTATTACAACAGTTTAATAACAATTGTAATAATTAGCATAATATAAGATTGCATTTTGTATTTGATCGAGAAATTAATTACCGTTAAGATTGCAACAATATTCAAATGAATTTATAAATTATTATCTAACAAAGGAAATTAGGAGTGTATTTATTAAAGTAATTTAAACTATAGTACTAATTTAAACAAAGAAATTTAGGAGTGTTTAAATTTTCTCATATGTTCAGTTCGTGGTTAAATAATTTATGGTATTTATTAAAGTAATTTAAACTATGGTAGAAAATACTTTTCTAAAAGTATAAAAGAAAACACAAAACTTTTATTTTCGGTCGCCGAAGATCAGATTTCGTTCCCCGAAAGCTCGATTTCGGTCCCCGAAGGTCCGGCACCCTTTAAAATGGGGCCTAGTTCTGACGACCCCCTTTCCCGATTTTGGATGGGGTCCCCGGAGGTCTGAAATACGGTCCTCATAGGTGCGATTTCGGAAATAGTGAAGTTTTCAATCGCACCGGAAATAGTGAAAGTTACCCATTCTCTTTGATTTTTTCCCCCTCTTTTTAAATCGTATTAGTTATAAATTAGAGGATTTCAAGGTATTTTAAAATAGTAAGGCACAAAATGAGCAGCAAGAAGGCAGTAGCAAATTTACAATTTATTGTTGGAAATAATAAGCAATATTTCTTGAAGGAATTTGCTTTGAAAGCTGATGGGTCACTGATACCAATGCTGTTTATGTTTAAAGCACCTTATTCGTTCGAAGAGTTAAATACTGATGTTAAACAGCAAAATAAATTCAATAAAACACAAATAAATGGTCTTGACTGGGATGATGGCTTTATAGAATTTTCAGCAATTAAAAATACCTTAAAGGAACATGTAAATTCATTCGACGTCGTTTACGTAAAGGGGTACCAGAAAATGGAAATTTTAGATAAATTTGTTTCGAGTTCAGTACAAGTTATCAACATAGATAATGACATTCCATCTCTTCAGAAACTAAGGAATTTCACAACCATTTGCCCTCAACATAACATTACTGAAAATTTAAAAAGATGTGCTGTAAAAAATTGTATGAATTTATATATGTATTTAATTTGAATTTACAAACGAGTGTACTCATCTAACTGCAATACAAGTTTTTTAGTGCGCTCATCATGATTAAATGTTAGCGAAAATCCTTTTGCATTTAATTTTGCCTGACCGTTTTTAAAGTCGTGATAAAATGTATACCATTCCAAATAATTCTTTTCGCTTATGACTTTGTTTTGTCGTTCGAAAATTATTGATGCAGCAAAATTCTCAATATTAAATCCAATTTGAATTTTTATTGTTTGTTTTTTATCCAAAAAATAAATATAGCTTAATAAAAGGTTCTGCGGTGGCTCACCTTTTTCTGTTTTAAATACTTCTGAATTTGTAGATTGCTCCATTGTTTTGTTTTGGTTTAACTGATGAATCTATTTTAGAATTTTGTATTTATAGTTTTCCTTCCACATTTTTTAAAAATTTTTCGAAATATTCTTTGAATTTTTTCATCGTTTTTAAGTGGGGAAGATGTGTCGAATAAATTAAGAAAATATTTTATGCTTTTACGGGAACTTCGCATCCATAGATATACACAACAATAATGTCCACAAGCAGATGTTAAATTACTTTGTAAACGCTTATTGTTGAAAACAAAACATGTTGATTGATTTTGTAGAAATTTTATAATCTCATTGTGAAACGGGGGATTTCCAAATGAATCAAAACATTCTGCATACCCTTGAACTGGAACAAATATTGCTAACCAATGTGTTCCCTTTTCATTAGAATTATCGGTATTTACCACCAAAATACTAGGTTTTAAAACTTGTTTTGGTAATTTATCAAGAGCATAAACGCCTCTAAATATTTTATGTGTTAACTTATTACATTTCAGAACCTTTGAAATCTGAAGTGTATCCATTATCTTGCAAACGTGAGATATCAATTAGTCGAGTATTTCCTCGTATAAATGCTATCAAAAATTCTGCTTTAAGTTTTCCATTTGTTAAGACTATATCGAATTTTTCAAGCAAATTTATTAAGTTATTAGTTATTTTTTCGTTATCGATATGTCCAAAAGAGTAATTCTCAATATCTGTTTTTTTCAAATCTCTGACAGGAAATTTATACTTTAATTCTTTTACAATAGTTTTACATTTTTCTTTTATACCAGCCACAGCAATATTTTTTACAAATATTGTATTGTTATCGTCCATACAGAACGATAAATCTACTAGAGCACATGTCATTTTGAAATGAATAGAGATGGTTCACTAAACTTCCATTTATATGTTCACGTAGACGTTACGATTTTTATCAATTTCGATATTAGCATCGAATTCTGCAAATACAATACAAGTTAATGGAGAGCTGAGTCTTGCTTCAATCTTTACTACTCCCTGGTTTAATAAACTCTGACATGTATTTGTTCCCAAGCCGTCTGGTGATAAATCAAAAGCCAGTATTGTATAACCTTTTGAAAATAATTCTTTTGAAATTTGATGTCCTCTATCAGAATGATGTATACCTGTTCCGCTAAATAATGTTAAATACGCTCGAGAATTACAAGAATTATTCGGTGTAAAACTTGTTTCAATTGCAGAGTTTGATGTAGGCGCTCCATTCACATATAATTGAAACTGTGTGAGATTTTGATGATCGAAATGGTATGGATTTTTTGATCTCTTACCATTGAAATTTTCATTATTAATAAAACAAAATACTAGAGCTTTTGGTATTTGCCCTATAAATATATTATCCAATGATATGTTAGATGTGTTAGCTGGAATTGTAAATGTTTTGATTTCACTTCTGGTATAAAAATATTTCGCGTTAGCCTTTTCCAATACAGTATTATGTGCCATCATTATACTAGGATTAATTGTTAAATGTTTCATGTATAACGTAGCTTCGAGAATTTTTAAATAGTTTTCATCGGCATCGTTAAAGAAAATAAAAAAATCCTGTTTTTCTAGGGATAAAGCAATTCGAATGTCAACATTATTTAAAAGTAATTTAGGAGTATTGAAGAAATCTACATGTAATTTTCCCATTAATTCTACTACTGTAGAATTGTTGTATGATTTTTGTCTTGATTTAGAACCAGAATTATTAAAATCATTTACATTTGATTTATCCAATTCCCAACCAGATGCTTCCAGATGTGTTTGACTGGAATCTGTACCATAATTTAGTAAAGTAGTTAAGTATGCTTTATAATGGTATAAGGAGTCTAAAGGAGTGATGTTTTTTCCGTTTAGAGTTACATTACATTGTTTAATTAAGGAGTGTAATAAATAATTTACAACACTGGGCTGCCGAGCTGCCCTTGCTTCAGTTCCAGTTCCTACTTTATCATTTGCACTCCAAACTGATCCATCTTTTTTTAATATTTGAACTTTAAATTTTATATAGGTTGAGGATAAATCTCGATATGTATCTCCATTTCCAAGTGAAACAAATTCAATAGTTGACGGTGATGCCTCTAAAGAAGCTAAAGGATTGTATGCTACCTCTTCTGAACGTAAAATACTTCTTTGTACGGGTAATGACGCAAGAAGATCAAGTTCAGATTTCATACATTCCATTTTTAATTGAATATGTCGGAGGTTTTACTTTGCTTTTTTCGTCGTTTCGACTTCAAATGTGTCGTTTTAGAAACTGTTCGTCTTTTAATAGCTCCTTGTCTTTTTATAGTTCTTTGTCTTCCACCATACATCGAATGCAGTTGGTTAACTACTGATTTCCGTAAATTTTTTATACCGCCTTTGCTTTGAGCAATTACAGCTTCTTTTATGTTTGCATCAGATGCTATATCATTAAAAATATTTGTACTTGTGTTTACAGCCTCTTTTTTAATTAAGTCCCAACCTGATGTAAAAACTGGCTTTAAGTAACGAATTAAACTTCCGAATATATTTCCAAAACCACGACCTCTTTGTATAGCTGGATAAAATTGTAATAAAGGTCCAATATCGTTGACCCCTCCACCTACTTGAGAGGAATAATATCTCACGTAAGCTCTTTCCATGTTTGATAGGATACCATATTTGAGTAATAGTATTTATATTGTTTTTGGAGAATCAATGCTTTTTAAAGTGTAATACAATTTTTGTTGGATAGTAACTGGAAACAAAATTTATTTCATCACCGTATTGGTTACAAATTTTAATTGCTATTGTTTCAAAACAATTTCATCATAAATAAATCATCACCATTCCATTCAATTCATCTTTATTATTAGCAACAGCTAATATGAATAGTTCAGGTAATTTTGTTTTGAAATTTTTTATATTTTTTTCTGTTGAAATAATTCAGTTAGTAATGTTTTTACATTATAACTTTGATTAACTTTTATATAGAAACTGTCTTCATCAAAAGTCTGCGATATTCGAATTAAATCCCCTCGGTTAGATTCTGACATTTAAAATATTACATCATTTATTTTTAATATTACATCATCATAATTTTTAGGAGTAGAGATATATGTCAAAACTTCATTTAAAAATTCTTTGAAAACTTGATTTCGAGTAAACCCGGGATTAGGAGTTATATTTTTAATAAGCGTTGGCAAAAAATTAAACTTCCAATCATCCAAATGTAATTCCGAATCGTCATATGAATAATATGTGTAGCCTATAGATTTGGTTACTTTAATTTTTTCGAGAGGTTTTTCAATATTTGTTACATAAACATTATACTGTCCAATATTAATAAAAACACATTTCTCTTTGTTAAATTCTTCTGTTTGTAGGAAATCGTTCAGATATATTTCTGAAAGACCAACTTTCCAATTTCCATTTCTTAAATCAAAGTGAATAGGTAATTTATTTTCGAATGAAGCTAAAGTGCTGTCTGGAAACAGTGTTAAATTATCATTACTAAACAATGTTACATAGAAGTCATCTTGACTATCCATCTTTGTTAACTTCTACTAAAACATAAAATGTTGAACTATTTATATGTTGTCCATTCCGGTGTTGATGAAGTTCTTAGTTTTGAACTTCTTAGTAAAGGTTTTAGTTTTCGTTTTTTTGTTTCAGGAAACTGTGAAAGTATAGTTGAGGAAATTGAACTAGCGGCTGATCTTAGTGTCTTCTTTTTTTCAGGAGATGGTACAGCAACGGGTATTACATCACCACTTGGTGTTTCAAACATTCGATAATCAGAACTTAGAGATGGTCTTTCGACTAATTTTTCAACATTTCAGTTTGAGCTAATTTTTAGCACATTTCCAAAAAAATTTTGAAAAAATGTGCTTATTAGTTTCACTCTGTCCGTCCGTCTGTTTACAAAACTTCTACACCGTTAAAGATAGAGAAAAACAATTTTAACCATAGGGAGGTCTCATAAAAAAAATAATTTTGTGGAACAACTTTTTCATGTAGCCCCCCCCATTACGGAGCTACAGCCCTTCAAACTTTGAAAAAGCCCTATTTTTAAATGCATATATCTTATGTTCTGCTTAAGATGTTTTCAATCTGAAAACGTCATTCGACAGGTATTTCTTTTATCTTTGTAAATTAATATCAAAATTATACATTTTTTTTTAATTTAGTATTTAAATTTACCGTTATGTGAAAACCAAATTTTGCATGATTTTTCTACTTTCATAACTCCGGCACGCTTCTAGATAGAAGCTTGAAATTTTGAGGCAAGAAAGAACTTTTAGAATTAGTATAAGTTCGCTCAGAAAATTTTTTCGGACCACCCCCTGTTTATGAGCTATTAGGGCTTAAAAATTGAAAATTTGCTATTTTTAAACACCTGTAACTTAGGAACATGTACACATTTTACTTCTGCAAGATATAAAAATTAAAGCTACAATAATATATTTTTACGTGTGTTAAAGGTTTATTTTAATTGTAAAGGGTTCCAAAGTTGCAGCTCTTCAAAATTGCGAAAAAGCCCCATTTTCAGATGTATATATCTCGGGCTCTGCGTAATAATTTTGCAATCTAAAACCGCCAGAAGATCGAACATTTTATTATCTATATAAAACAATATCAAAATTATGTAATATTTTGTAATTTACTATTGAAATTTACCGTTATGTGAAAATCACATTTTGCATGAAATTTTTTTTTTTTTATAACTCCGGCACCCCTTTAGATAGGAAATTTTGAGACAAGAAAGAACTTTTAGAATTAGTATAAGTTTCCTCAGAAAATTTTTTGGTAGCGCCCCCTCTTTAAGAGTTATTACACCTCAAAAATTGAAAATTTGCTATTTTTAGACACCTGTAACTTAGGCACCTGTACAAATTTTTCTTCGGCAAGACATGAAAATTAAAGGTTTAATAATATATTTTTACGTGTATTAAAGGCTTTTCTTAGTTATATAGGATTCCGGACTTATAGCCCCTCAAAATTTCAAAAATGTCCTATTTTTACATTTTTTCTTATTACATGAAATTTTCAAATTTTTGTGTTAGTCACACTTCTAAACAGTTTGTATTGAGTTTTGGAAATGTGCGCTTTTAAAAACCGTTGGTTTACATTCTACCTTGTTTAAATGAATTTTCATCATCCAAATCATAATATCTTAAATCGATATCCATACTTGAATTTTCTTTTTTAGGATCATATTCAAACACATCATCAGTAACTAATGGTAAAAAATCGGTCTGTGCTGATGTTGATTTGTATTTAGGTAATTCAGTTTCTGTATATGCATTTCGTTTAGAAAAAAATTTTGTTTGAGTGCCTATATCAAATGTAAGATTATTAGCCTTTTCTGGTAATTTTTTTGCGTGTCTTTTGTTAATTCTATATTTGAGGAGATTTTGCCGATATAAGTACCATTTTTGCAATGGTTTTAATTTTTTGTCATATAAAACTTTTTTCATTTTTTGATCTAATAAATCCAAGTTTTTATCATCTTGAAATAATTTACTAAATTTTGAAAATATTTCTGGTGACATAACAATCATTCGCTGCATTATGTCTTACTGAGCAATTTTCCTATTACACCAGATAATATAGTACCAATTAAAGTTGGTAAAAATCCACCATGTTGAACTAATATTTTTCGTTTGGCTTTTATACTTTTCTTTGCACAGGCTAGGAATTTTAATTTTTTTTTATGTTTTTTTAATTTAGCTTTTTGTGCTGGTGAAATTTTATTATTACCATTTAATATATTGATTGCAATTTCAGCAATAGTTTTTATAATATCATCATCACAAAATTTAAGAATATTTTCACGAAATTTCTTCTTCTTACACTTTCCTAGTACATGTAATATATGTTGGTTTTTCTTCAATCGTTTCATACTTTTGACAGTTGTTCAAATCACTCGTATCACAGAAGCATATGCAATATTCTTTTGAAAAAATATTAGTTCTAATACGAAACAAATCGTTAACGTCTTGTGTTAAATCCAACACAATATAACCATGTGGACTTGAGGTTGATTCATTATATACCCCCAGGAAACCTTTTATATTTTCCGGATATAGTTGTCTAGCAAGAGGAAAAATCTGTGATTTGTCTCTAGGGTTTTTAAAAAGCACTAAATATTTACAATTTAATTAAATATCTCTTGAAAATTTCCCCTGATGAAAAATGTTTTGCGTTAACAATACAATAGATAAATTACGATGGAGTGAACCTTTAGTAAATAATTCGCATACCTGTTTATTTGCAGAATCTAACATTAAATCATCTAAAACAATTAATGTAGGTTTATTTTCATTCTCACTAAACTTTTCCGGAATACTGGTATAAAAGTCTATATCAGAAAAATCTATATTTTTCGGAATAGCTGAAATTTCTGGGTTACACCATTTTATTATTTCAATTCTTGGATGTATCAATCTGTTAATATTTTTAATTAAGTTGCATATAAATGTTGTTTTTCCACAACCAGATGGTCCCGCCGCGTTTTAAAAGTCATTGAAAAATAATTGGATTTGTTTTTCAAATATATATAAAAACGTGTATAACTTATTCTCATTTTGAAAGATGGAGGTGAAGAGGTGGAAAAGTTTTTAAAATTATATGTATAAATACATTGTGAAAATTCATCACATGTATAAATGCATTCAAGAATTTTCAACAACAGAAAAATTTACATCAATATACGGAGCTCATTTTGCTCTTTGTCCTTGGGCTTACGATAACTCGTCATCTGGTCCGGATACATGTAACTGTTGCTTTATAGAAAATTATAAAATAGAATTGAAAAATCTGATTAAATGGTACAAACATAATGTCAAGGGCACAAATAGTATCGGAAATACATAGACCAGCCAGACGAAACTTCCGTCGAAGAAAATTTATTCAAAAAAATGTAAACGATACATGGCAAATCGATTTAGTAGAAATGATTCCATATGAAAAGTATAACAGAGGAAATAAATATTTATTAACTGTAATAGATATCTTTTCGAAATATGCTTATGCTGAACCAATTAAAACTAAAAATGCTAATAATGTTTTACTGGGCATGCAAAAGATTTTTAAACGTGCTGGAATACTCCCAAAAAATATTCAATCTGATCAAGGTAAAGAGTTTTTTAACAAAGAATTTAGAAAACTTATGAAAATAAAAAAAATTAATCATTATCATACATATTCTGAAATTAAAGCATCCATAGTAGAACGTTTCAACCGTACTTTAAAATATGCAATGTGGAAGCAGTTTAGTTTTCAGGGTAATTATAAATGGATATCTATTTTACCCTCACTTATTGAGAAATACAACTCAACATATCATCGTACAATTAAGCTTCAACCTAAAAAAGTTACAAAAGCAAACGAGAAATATATTTTGAAGAATATTTATATGCAGCCGAAATTTTATCAGAAAGCAAAATACAAAGTTGGAGATTATGTACGTATAAGTAAATACAAAGGAAACTTTGCAAAAGGTTATCAACCAAATTGGTCAACAGAAATATTTACAATTAAAGAAGTAAAACGCACAGACCCAATTACTTACAATTTACTTGATTATACAAAAACACCAATTTCAGGTTCTTTTTACGAGCCTGAACTTACTCGAGTCAAAAATCCTGACACTTTTCTTGTTGAAAAAATATTGAAAAGAAAAGGAAATAAGGTTTTTGTTAAATGGTTAGGTTTTGATAAAGATCACAATTCTTGGGTAAATAAAAACGATATTATATGAAACTAATTTGCTTTTTTATTTTTAATTTTTTTTAATAAATCAATTAACATTAACATAAATTCATATCAAACACCTGGATTTTTTCTTTAAAAATTTTTTCTGCAACACAATAAATTTATTTGATTTTATAATGTTCTAATTTGTATGTACAATAACAGAAAATTTAATTTACATTATACAAAGTAGCAGGAAATTTAACAATAACTGACTTTTTTATTTGCAAAATACAAAGTAGTTAATATAATAAATCAATTAACATTAACATATATTTTTATTAAACACCTGGATTTTTTCTTTAAAAATTTTTTCTGCAATAAACATAACAATTAATCAATAAATACATGTTTTTAAATTACTTTAAAACTAAGATACAATATCAAGGTCAATATCTGCATTTTATTTATCTCATAAATAACAACTGCATTCTTGTGTTAATATTACGTTAAAATAACTGATTGAACGTGAAAGCTTTTTATTAAAAAATAAAATAAATTCTTATTATTTACAATAATGTATGTTACTATATACTATCACAACAAGATCATTGCACTTACTTGTATTATTTACAAAAGCTTTTTCCGGAAACTAATTATGCAACCGGTAACAAATACTAGGTATTATAACACGTGTTTAGATCATTGCACTTACTTGTTCTACATTATTTAGTTTACCTTTCAATATTATTTCCAAACACACCGTAAAAGCTTTTTATTAAAAAATAAAATAAATTCTTGCATATTATTTACATAGTCTATGTTATTATAGTACAACACCTGTTTAGATCATTGCGCTTACTTGTTCTACATTATCTAGTTGACCTTCTATATTATTTACAAACACTTTTCCGGAAACTAATTATGCAAACGCCAATCACGACATCTAATTTGCTACCTGTTTTTTACTCTACAACATTCCTTAAAAAGCTCTCAACAACAAAGTAAACGCCAAGTCATTGGCCTAATTTGCATTGTTATTTTCCCACGCCCAAGAGCTACTATTACTACTGATGTTCCTTCCCGTTTAATTTATGTCTCTGAAATTTAAGAGGATATAGTCCATCCGTTTGGATTTTGGAAGCTTCCGAACAAGCCCCAGAGCAAATGAGATTATCTACAAAAACAACAAAGATATAACCTTTAAATTTAACAGAATGGTATTCTTTCATGTTTGATTTAGGTCTCTGAAATTTGAGAGGATTTAGTCCATGGGTTCGAATTTTGGAAGCTTCCGAACGAGCACCAGAGCAAATGAGATTACCTCCAAAACCAACTAAGATATAACCTTTAAATTTGACAGAATGGTATTCTTTCATGTTTGATTTAGGTCTCTGAAATTTGAGAGGATTTAGTCCATGGGTTCGAATTTTGGAAGGTTCCGAACGAGCCCCAGAGCAAACGAGATTATCTCCAAAACCAACAAAGATAGCACCTTTAAATTTGGCAGAATGGTATTCTTTCATGTTTCATTTAGGTCTCTGAAATTTGAGAGGATTTAGTCCATGGGTTCGAATTTTGGAAGCTTCCGAACGAGCACCAGAGCAAATGAGATTACCTCCAAAACCAACTAAGATATAACCTTTAAATTTGGCAGAATGGTATTCTTTCATGTTTGATTTAGGTCTCTGAAATTTGAGAGGATTTAGTCCTTGGGTTCGAATTTTGGAAGGTTCCGAACGAGCCCTAGAGCAAACGAGATTATCTCCAAAACCAACAAAGATAGAACCTTTAAATTTTTTACAATGATGTTCCTTCCCGTTTGATTTATGTCTCTGAAATTTAAGAGGATATGGTCCATGGGTTTGGATTTTGGAAGCTTCCGAACGAGCCCCAGAGCAAATGAAATTATCTCCAAAAACAACAAAGATATAACCTTTAAATTTGGCAGAATGGTGTTCTTTTTATTTGATGTAGGTCTCTGAAATTTGAGAGGATTTGGTCCTTGGGTTCAGATTTTGGAAGCTTCCGAACGAGTCTCAGAGCAAATGATATTATCTTCAAAAGCAACAAAGATATAACCTTTAAATTAGGCAGAATGGTATTCCTTCATGTTTGATGTATGTTTCTGAAATTTATGAGGATTTGGCCCATGGGTTCTAATCTTGGAAGCTTCCGAACGAGCCCCAGAGCAAACGAGTATATCTCCACAACCAACAAAGATAGAACCTTTATTTTTAGTACAAGAATGTGCTGTTATGTTTCCTTTTCTATAAAATTGGAAACTGCCATTTGAAAGAATTTGAACCATGGATTCGTATTTTGCAAACTTCCGGACGATCACAAGAGCAACCAGCATATCTCCAAAACCAACAAAAGTAGAACCTTTAAATTTAGTACAATGGTGTTCTGGCATGTTTTCTTTATGTTCCTGAGATGGATTCGATGAATTCGAGTGGCAATTCGGGTACCTGATACACACCTCCCAAGGACTAACAATCTTCAAAATTAATAAAGATAGAAACTGGAAATTTTTTACAAGGGTGTGAAGCATATCCCAAGAGGATGCCTTTTTTTACGTTCCTGGAATTTCGAGTTGAATAAGACAGAAAAGTGAAGAAGTTCAAGCAGCTGCCAAAAAAACTTATGGATTTTTAATTTAATTCGAATTATTCAGGTGTAGGGTATTAATAAGTCGATTGCATCGACTTACTGTTACATTTACTTGTTTTTAACTAATGTTTTACACATCTAGCTGAATCGTGGTTTCATTTTCTTTTCTAAATTATAAATATTTTTTAATATTTCTTGGAATTTTAAAAATTAAATAATTAATGATACACAAATATTTGTTTTTTATCTTTTTTTAATAGCTTATTCATATTTAAATTTTTAGAACGTGTTAACAATTAGTTATTTTTTTGTTTGAAATGAATATTTTCAAATTCAATTTTATAAAATTTATTAAGTGGTAATTAATTTTATTATTGTAATGCTAAGTTATGGAAGATATTTCTTGTTTCTCCACTTTCTGTGTATATAAATAAATGTTGTGGTTTACCGACACGTGAACATGCAACATATAATTGCCCATGGGAGAAGCAGAAATTTGAAAGGTTCAATCCACATATATTCAGAGTCTGCCCTTGAGCTTTATTATTTGACATTGCAAAAGGTAAGCGAGTGGGAAATTGCAAACGTTTAAATTGTATTGGTGAATCAGATGGTATCATTGGAATCCTCGGTAATAAAAAGTTTTTTTACTAAGAATAAGAAATGTTTTTGATAACTAATTTGGTACTAGTGGAAGTCATATATCTTAAATAAAAGTGTTCACACAAATTTTCAGAACCAGAATTTATAAATTTCGTTATCTAAATGTAATTTCTATTATTTTTTTTATTTATCACATTTATTTTATCATACGAAATTTCTCCTAATATATATTTCCAAAGAAATATATTATAATTATCTTCATTATGCAATAAATAACAATTATAGGTCTCTTGACCTAACGCAACATATATAATTTTTTGTGTTAATAATAAATTATTCATTCAAGTACTCAAACATTAAACTAGGTTGAACGATTTTTTTTTTCTTTTTGCTTGATCATATTTTTTTTGAAAACTGAGGTCAATGAATTTATATGACTTAGTTTTAATTTTCGTTTTATTCTGAACGTTAAATTTTTTAATTTTAATTTTTTTTTCTTTTATTTTAAATATGTTGTAATTTCGTTTTGGAAACAAACACTTGACAAATTTAAGGGTCAAATTGTAACAAAATAAATTTCTGTTTCTTTTTGTATGTCACAATATCGGAAACCGATGTTAATTATATTATTGATTATTAATATTTTTTTTTGTATTAAGCAAATTATGATTTTTTTTGGATAAGTAAAGTAAATTAAGCAACAAATATACAATACAATAAAAATTGATCTTATGTAATTTTAAAATGAAAATAATTTGAAATTTAGGTTTAATTCTTTCTTTTATAAATTTAGTCTAAGTTTAACCATTCTAAAAAACGGTTAATAACATTTAATAAGGAAAATAAATTTTGTTTAATATAAAATTTGTGTTTTTTTATTTAATTTTTTTAATTATGACAAATATAATAAATAAATATATAAAACTTGCATAGCATTGGTTGTTTGAGATTGCATAATAAAATAATCCAATCTAAAAATATTCAATTTTTAAGATGTGGTGGTATACCTGATACGTCCAATGAATTTCATTTTCATCGAAATGAACTCCTTCATTTTCATCGACGATTGTATCAATTGATTTAAATGTAAACAATTGTGTATTAATTATATTTTGTATAGTAATATTAACATCAACTTAAATATTTTTTGCTGCTAAAATAGCTCGTTCGCTTAACACTTTTGTATGAGTTCATTTTGTGTGATACAATTTTACAAAAATGTTGTGGTAATTTAATACTTTGAGTGATTGGATTTATTGCCATTTTTCCATCAGCAATTTCGAGTAATTGTTTTGAAAACTCTTCTGCTGTTGAATCACTTTGTTAATTTGAATGTACCTGTGAACCTTTTGAAAATACTTATATACAAAATCAAAAGGGTAGTCATGGCCAGTTAGCTTGGAGCGTTTTGTGGTGATTAGAAGATCAGGAGATAGTTTTTGGCATAAAAAACTCTTGAAGTTGCATAGCAGCTATGACTTCCTATGAAACTTTTGAAAATACTTATATACAGAATCAATAGGGTAGTCATAGCCATTTAGATTGGAGCGTTTTGTAGTTATTAGAATATCAGAAAATAGTTTTAGGTATAAAAAACACTTGAAGTTGTATGGCAGCTATGACTTTCTGTAAACCCTTTGAAAATACTTTTCTACAGAATCAATATGGTAGTCATGGCCCGTTAGTTTGGAGCGTTTTGTGGTGATTAGAGGATCAAAAGATAGTTTTTGATATAAAAAACACTTGAAGTTGTATGGCAGCTATGATTTCCTGTAAACTTTTTGTAAATACTTATGTACAGAATCAATAGGGTAGTCATGACCGATTATATCGGAGCATTTTGTGGTGATTAGGTGATTAGGAGATAGTTTTTGGTATAAAAATCACTTGAAGTTGTATGGCAGCTATGACTCCGTCGCCACTTAAAAAAAAAAACATATGTTGTAAATATGACTTTAATATGTACAAACGCACATTAATTAATTACGCACATTAATTACGCACATTAAACGCACATTAATTTAATTTCGTACAAACGCACCAACGATTTTATATATTAAGATAATCAATGATACTAATGTTATGCTACAATAAGATACTTTCAAGAACACTTTTATATTTCCTTATCTTAGTCATAACACACAGATCAAATTAAAAATTTAAAAATAGATAAAGTTAAAAGATCAATAAATCAAATGGGCACAACCTGCAAATGTTGGCAGTCCGGATCATGCTGATTGTCAAATGATTCAGGACAAAATGAATGACGTCTTAGTAAACAATTATAATCAAATAAGTATATGTAAATTGTATAATGAAAAATTAAATAAAAAAACAAATGCTATAAAAATTATTATTAATGTTATGTTTGATTTTTTTTTTGTCGTATTATTTTAAACGTTGCAACGGATGGTTGTATAAAGGAGGAGAAAAATAAATTTTAAATAAATAAAAAATATTAGAAAATATTAAAAATATTTTAAATAAAAATTTTAAAAATATTAAATATAAAATTTTAAATATGTAAAACTGCATAAATTTTTGAAAATACATAAGCGGATATTATATATATTAGGATATAAAGAAAATATTAAAAATGAAATAAATTTTGAAAAAGTGTATAAATGTATAATATACAAATAAAAATGTTCAAATAAATGAAAAATACTAAAAACATTAAAATATAAAGAGAGAAAAATAGTGTCAATTATAAGTAGTTATAATTAAAGATAGTGACAATTGAATTTATATAAAAAAAAAGAAGTAATAATCCTAAAAATCATTTGAATTGAAAATTAAAAATAATAAATTAAAAATTATTTGAATTAAAAAGATAGTTCATAATTACATTTGATAGAAAATTTGATATTACATACACATATAACAATATAACATAGTTCAAATTAAAATTTAAGAGAAAAATTAAATATAAAAAGATTAGCTACAAATATTTAATTATAATAAATAAATACGGATTGAATAGTTTAACAGAGCGAAAATGAGTTGCATAGCGGAATGTAAATTACTTGATAGTAGAAATGAGAAGAAAGTTAAGTGTGGTGGAATGAGTGGTAATTATTATCATATTAAATGTGTGGTGTAGTGAAGGAGATGGATTTGAATTATATCAACGAAAGTAAGCAAATTTTTTATTTATGCATCTTATGTATAAAATAAAAAGAGTTTATTAGAAAAGATTGAATGTATTAATAATTGCGTGGAAGAAAACAAAAATATCTTTACCGAACAAAGTATTAATTTACAGAAAATCACAGAAAAAATTGAAGTATATTTTAATATAATGAATAAAAAAAATGATGAGAATAAGACTGAATTTGTAGAAGAATTAAAAAAAGTAAGTCATACAAGTCATACTTACGCGGGAATTTGTAAAACAAATATACCTCCTGTATTGGTAAAACCAAAAAAAAATCAAAAGGTTACTCAGACTATGAAAGACTTAGAGAATATTATAGAACTAACCCCAATAAATATTAAAAATATTGAATCAAAGCAGATTGGTACAATTGAGATAGAAAGTGAGAATAGTGATGAGAGAGAGAAACTTAAAACAGTAGTTGAAGAAAATTAGGAGATAATTATAAGATAATAGATATAGTAGATTTACGTAATCCTAAAATATTTTTACATAAAATGAGAGTTAACAGAAAGAATGATGATATTATTGAGAGAATAAAAAGACAGAATGAGTATTTAAAAGAGAACGAAATAAAAGTAATAAAAGTTATAGAAAAAAAATTTAACAGAAATGATCTATATTATAATACGATTTTAGAAACAGACAGCAATGAATACCATAAAGCTATTGAGAAGGGTAAAATCTTTATTGGTTGGGATGCATGTCATGTATTTGATGCTACATATGTTAAGAGATGCTACAAATGTTTAGGTTTTAACCATAAAGCAGAAAATTGTAAGTCGGATCAAGTTTGTGCTAAATGTTCAAAAAACCATAAAACAGAAAATTGCAAAAGAGAAGATTTTATAAAAAAATATAATAATTGTATTAAGGCGAATAAAGTTTTCTAGAATTGCAGTTTCAGAAGATGACTCAATAATGAGTAAAGATTACCCAGTATATAAGGAAAAGTTAAGAATTGAAAACAAAGAATTTTATACTAGCAACGAAAGCAACGAAATAAAACTAAAAGTTATGAATTAAATTGTCTATATACAAATGTTCAGGGTTTAACTGCTAATTATAATAAAATTGAACAAATGAATGATGGAACATTTTTTGATGTGTTATTATTAAGTGAAACTCATTTAACTGACCAAATAACAAATAATGAAATACAAATGGATGGGTTTAACATTTATAGATGTGATTCGAATTTTAAACATACGGGCACGGGGGGAGTATTAATATTTATAAAGAACTCAATTAAAATTATGGAAAAAAAAAATTTTATTTATAATAATAAATTATGGATATTACAAGTTAAAATTAAGGTAAAAAAGGATATATTCCCTTGGCGGTTTTGTATAAATCGCCCACGCAATTTGCTACAAATGAATTTATTGAAATTTTTGATGAAATATTAATGAAAATATTAACCCATCTTTAATATAAATTTATTTTCTAAAAGTAAATTTGCTTTAGATTTAAAAAATTTATTTAATGTATTAAGTCTTCAACAACTTGTAGATTTTCCGACAAGAATCACAAATAATTCGGCAACTTTGATTGATTATATTTTAATTAATTATATTTTAAAAATTTGATTGGATGTAATGGTATAAATGATGTAGATACATGTGCTGATATCTTTAAAAATCTTATGACTGAAGGTATATAAAATGTTTCATAAAACTTTTACTGTGGATGTAAATCAACAGGAGTGGTTCAGCAATCAGTTAATTCAACTAAGAAGGAATAAAATATTAGCATATGGGCAAGCTTCATTAGGTAATTATAGAAATAATTGGAGAAAATATAGAGAAGTGCGAAATAAATACAATTTAAAAATAAAAAATGCTAAGAATAATTTTATAGAAAATAAATTATCTAGTTGCCAAGGAAGTTCTGAGAAAATGTGGAAAACTATTAAAAAATATGTAACAAAGTCAAATAAAAATGATATAATTCAAGAACTCAACTTAGAAGATGGAGCAAATATAAAAGGTTCTTCAAAAATTGCCAATGAGTTTAATAAATTCTTCATTGGCAGTATTGAATGCATTAATAACAGCATTCCAGTTGTCCAGCATGAAAACAAGATAGAAACTATGTGAAGCATATCCCAAGAGGATGCCTTTTTTTACGTTCCTGGAATTTCGAGTTGAATAAGACAGAAAAGTGAAGAAGTTCAAGCAGCTGCCAAAAAACCTTATGGATTTTTAATTTAATTCGAATTATTCAGGTGTAGGGTATTAATAAGTCGATTGCATCGACTTACTGTTACATTTACTTGTTTTTAACTAATGTTTTACACATCTAGCTGAATCGTGGTTTCATTTTCTTTTCTAAATTATAAATATTTTTTAATATTTCTTGGAATTTTAAAAATTAAATAATTAATGATACACAAATATTTGTTTTTTATCTTTTTTTAATAGCTTATTCATATTTAAATTTTTAGAACGTGTTAACAATTAGTTATTTTTTTGTTTGAAATGAATATTTTCAAATTCAATTTTATAAAATTTATTAAGTGGTAATTAATTTTATTATTGTAATGCTAAGTTATGGAAGATATTTCTTGTTTCTCCACTTTCTGTGTATATAAATAAATGTTGTGGTTTACCGACACGTGAACATGCAACATATAATTGCCCATGGGAGAAGCAGAAATTTGAAAGGTTCAATCCACATATATTCAGAGTCTGCCCTTGAGCTTTATTATTTGACATTGCAAAAGGTAAGCGAGTGGGAAATTGCAAACGTTTAAATTGTATTGGTGAATCAGATGGTATCATTGGAATCCTCGGTAATAAAAAGTTTTTTTACTAAGACTAAGAAATGTTTTTGATATTTTCTATTATTTTTTTTATTTATCACATTTATTTTATCATACGAAATTTCTCCTAATATATATTTCCAAAGAAATATATTATAATTATCTTCATTATGCAATAAATAACAATTATAGGTCTCTTGACCTAACGCAACATATATAATTTTTTGTGTTAATAATAAATTACTCAAACATTAAACTAAGTTGAACGATTTTTTTTTTCTTTTTGCTTGATCATATTTTTTTTTGAAAACTGAGGTCAATGAATTTATATGACTTAGTTTTATTTTTCGTTTTATTCTGAACGTTAAATTTTTTAATTTTAATTTTTTTCCCTTTTATTTTAAATATGTTGTAATTTCGTTTTGGAAACAAACACTTGACAAATTTAAGGGTCAAATTGTAACAAAATAAATTTTTGTTTCTTTTTGTATGTCACAATATCGGAAACCGATGTTAATTATATTATTGATTATTAATATTTTTTTTTGTATTAAGCAAATTATGATTTTTTTTGGATAAGTAAAGTAAATTAAGCAACAAATATACAATACAATAAAAATTGATCTTATGTAATTTTAAAATGAAAATAATTTGAAATTTAGGTTTAAATCTTTCTTTTATAAATTTAGTCTAAGTTTAACCATTCTAAAAAACGGTTAATAAAATTTAATAAGGAAAATAAATTTTGTTTAATATAAAATTTGTGTTTTTTTATTTAATTTTTTTAATTATGACAAATATAATAAATAAATATATAAAACTTGCATAGCATTGGTTGTTTGAGATTGCATAATAAAATAATCCAATCTAAAAAGATTCAATTTTTAAGATGTGGTGGTATACCTGATACGTCCAATGAATTTCATTTTCATCGAAATGAACTCCTTCATTTTCATCGACGATTGTATCAATTGATTTAAATGTAAACAATTGTGTATTAATTATATTTTGTATAGTAATATTAACATCAACTTAAATATTTTTTGCTGCTAAAATAGCTCGTTCGCTTAACACTTTTGTATGAGTTCATTTTGTGTGATACAATTTTACAAAAATGTTGTGGTAATTTAATACTTTGAGTGATTGGATTTATTGCCATTTTTCCATCAGCAATTTCGAGTAATTGTTTTGAAAACTCTTCTGCTGTTGAATCACTTTGTTAATTTGAATGTACCTGTGAACCTTTTGAAAATACTTATATACAAAATCAAAAGGGTAGTCATGGCCAGTTAGCTTGGAGCGTTTTGTGGTGATTAGAAGATCAGGAGATAGTTTTTGGCATAAAAAACTCTTGAAGTTGCATAGCAGCTATGACTTCCTATGAAACTTTTGAAAATACTTATATACAGAATCAATAGGGTAGTCATAGCCATTTAGATTGGAGCGTTTTGTAGTTATTAGAATATCAGAAAATAGTTTTAGGTATAAAAAACACTTGAAGTTGTATGGCAGCTATGACTTTCTGTAAACCCTTTGAAAATACTTTTCTACAGAATCAATATGGTAGTCATGGCCCGTTAGTTTGGAGCGTTTTGTGGTGATTAGAGGATCAAAAGATAGTTTTTGATATAAAAAACACTTGAAGTTGTATGGCAGCTATGATTTCCTGTAAACTTTTTGTAAATACTTATGTACAGAATCAATAGGGTAGTCATGACCGATTATATCGGAGCATTTTGTGGTGATTAGGTGATTAGGAGATAGTTTTTGGTATAAAAATCACTTGAAGTTGTATGGCAGCTATGACTCCGTCGCCACTTAAAAAAAAAAACATATGTTGTAAATATGACTTTAATATGTACAAACGCACATTAATTAATTACGCACATTAATTACGCATATTAATTACGCACATTAAACGCACATTAATTTAATTTCGTACAAACGCACCAACGATTTTATATATTAAGATAATCAATGATACTAATGTTATGCTACAATAAGATACTTTCAAGAACACTTTTATATTTCCTTATCTTAGTCATAACACACAGATCAAATTAAAAATTTAAAAATAGATAAAGTTAAAAGATCAATAAATCAAATGGGCACAACCTGCAAATGTTGGCAGTCCGGATCATGCTGATTGTCAAATGATTCAGGACAAAATGAATGACGTCTTAGTAAACAATTATAATCAAATAAGTATATGTAAATTGTATAATGAAAAATTAAATAAAAAAACAAATGCTATAAAAATTATTATTAATGTTATGTTTGATTTTTTTTTTTGTCGTATTATTTTAAACGTTGCAACGGATGGTTGTATAAAGGAGGAGAAAAATAAATTTTAAATAAATAAAAAATATTAGAAAATATTAAAAATATTTTAAATAAAAATTTTAAAAATATTAAATATAAAATTTTAAATATGTAAAACTGCATAAATTTTTGAAAATACATAAGCGGATATTATATATATTAGGATATAAAGAAAATATTAAAAATGAAATAAATTTTGAAAAAGTGTATAAATGTATAATATACAAATAAAAATGTTCAAATAAATGAAAAATACTAAAAACATTAAAATATAAAGAGAGAAAAATAGTGTCAATTATAAGTAGTTATAATTAAAGATAGTGACAATTGAATTTATATAAAAAAAAAAGAAGTAATAATCCTAAAAATCATTTGAATTGAAAATTAAAAATAATAAATTAAAAATTATTTGAATTAAAAAGATAGTTCATAATTACATTTGATAGAAAATTTGATATTACATACACATATAACAATATAACATAGTTCAAATTAAAATTTAAGAGAAAAATTAAATATAAAAAGATTAGCTACAAATATTTAATTATAATAAATAAATACGGATTGAACAGTTTAACAGAGCGAAAATGAGTTGCATAGCGGAATGTAAATTACTTGATAGTAGAAATGAGAAGAAAGTTAAGTGTGGTGGAATGAGTGGTAATTATTATCATATTAAATGTGTGGTGTAGTGAAGGAGATGGATTTGAATTATATCAACGAAAGTAAGCAAATTTTTTATTTATGCATCTTATGTATAAAATAAAAAGAGTTTATTAGAAAAGATTGAATGTATTAATAATTGCGTGGAAGAAAACAAAAATATCTTTACCGAACAAAGTATTAATTTACAGAAAATCACAGAAAAAATTGAAGTATATTTTAATATAATGAATAAAAAAAATGATGAGAATAAGACTGAATTTGTAGAAGAATTAAAAAAAGCAGGTCATACAAGTCATACTTACGCGGGAATTTGTAAAACAAATATACCTCCTGTATTGGTAAAACCAAAAAAAGATCAAAAATTACTCAGACTATGAAAGACTTAGAGAATATTATAGAACTAACCCCAATAAATATTAAAAATATTGAATCAAAGCAGATTGGTACAATTGAGATAGAAAGTGAGAATAGTGATGAGAGAGAGAAACTTAAAACAGTAGTTGAAGAAAAATTAGGAGATAATTATAAGATAATAGATATAGTAGATTTACGTAATCCTAAAATATTTTTACATAAAATGAGAGTTAACAGAAAGAATGATGATATTATTGAGAGAATAAAAAGACAGAATGAGTATTTAAAAGAGAACGAAATAAAAGTAATAAAAGTTATAGAAAAAAAATTTAACAGAAATGATCTATATTATAATACGATTTTAGAAACAGACAGCAATGAATACCATAAAGCTATTGAGAAGGGTAAAATCTTTATTGGTTGGGATGCATGTCATGTATTTGATGCTACATATGTTAAGAGATGCTACAAATGTTTAGGTTTTAACCATAAAGCAGAAAATTGTAAGTCGGATCAAGTTTGTGCTAAATGTTCAAAAAACCATAAAACAGAAAATTGCAAAAGAGAAGATTTTATAAAAAAATATAATAATTGTATTAAGGCGAATAAAGTTTTTAGAATTGCAGTTTCAGAAGATGACTCAATAATGAGTAAAGATTACCCAGTATATAAGGAAAAGTTAAGAATTGAAAACAAAGAATTTTATACTAGCAACGAAAGCAACGAAATAAAACTAAAAGTTATGAATTAAATTGTCTATATACAAATGTTCAGGGTTTAACTGCTAATTATAATAAAATTGAACAAATGAATGATGGAACATTTTTTGATGTGTTATTATTAAGTGAAACTCATTTAACTGACCAAATAACAAATAATGAAATACAAATGGATGGGTTTAACATTTATAGATGTGATTCGAATTTTAAACATACGGGCACGGGGGGAGTATTAATATTTATAAAGAACTCAATTAAAATTATGGAAAAAAAAAATTTTATTTATAATAATAAATTATGGATATTACAAGTTAAAATTAAGGTAAAAAAGGATATATTCCCTTGGCGGTTTTGTATAAATCGCCCACGCAATTTGCTACAAATGAATTTATTGAAATTTTTGATGAAATATTAATGAAAATATTAACCCATCTTTAATATAAATTTATTTTCTAAAAGTAACTTTGCTTTAGATTTAAAAAATTTATTTAATGTATTAAGTCTTCAACAACTTGTAGATTTTCCGACAACAATCACAAATAATTCGGCAACTTTGATTGATTATATTTTAATTAATTATATTTTAAAAATTTGATTGGATGTAATGGTATAAATGTAGATACATGTGCTGATATCTTTAAAAATCTTATGACTGAAGGTATATAAAATGTTTCATAAAACTTTTACTGTGGATGTAAATCAACAGGAGTGGTTCAGCAATCAGTTAATTCAACTAAGAAGGAATAAAATATTAGCATATGGGCAAGCTTCATTAGGTAATTATAGAAATAATTGGAGAAAATATAGAGAAGTGCGAAATAAATACAATTTAAAAATAAAAAATGCTAAGAATAATTTTATAGAAAATAAATTATCTAGTTGCCAAGGAAGTTCTGAGAAAATGTGGAAAACTATTAAAAAATATGTAACAAAGTCAAATAAAAATGATATAATTCAAGAACTCAACTTAGAAGATGGAGCAAATATAAAAGGTTCTTCAAAAATTGCCAATGAGTTTAATAAATTCTTCATTGGCAGTATTGAATGCATTAATAACAGCATTCCAGTTGTCCAGCATGAAAACAAGATAGAAACTAGAAATTCTCGTTTCAATTTTCGAAACATAAACAAGGAGGAGCTAATGTTAATAATTAAAAGTATGAATAACAAAAAAGACTTTATGGGCATGAATACAAAGATGTTAATTGATATGTTCGATGTAGTTGGTGAAGTAATGGTACATATTATTAATAATTCAATAATGCAAGGTACCTTTCCGGAAACATGGAAGGAAACCGTAGTTAGACCAATTCCAAAAATTGTGAAACCTAAGTTCGCATCCGATTTTAGGCCAATAAACATGAATCTAATTTATGAAAAAGTTCTGGAAAAAGTAATTAGTCAAAAGTTTGAGAAATAGCTTAACGAAAATAATATTTTTTGCCAAGAGCAGAGTGGTTTCAGAGGAAAAAATTCGTGCGAAACAGCATTAAATTTAGTTTTGTATGACTGGAAGCGTGCTAAGGGAGATGGATTAATGGTGCTTGCGTTTTTTTTGGATTTTAAAAGAGCTTTTGATCGCGAAATCTTACTTCTAAAATTAAATAAATATGGCGTAGTTAATAAGGAATTAAATTGGTTTAAAACATTTTTAGAAAACAGAAAACAGAGAAGAGTAATTGGTAAACAATAATTTTGTAAAATCATTTTATTTGCGGATGATGCATTATTATATATAATTGGTCGTAACTTTGATGAATGCTGCAATAAAATTAATAGTGACTTAAATGAATTATATACTTGGTTATGTATGAATAAACTTAAGTTAAATTTAGAGAAAACTAAATGAATGCTGTTTAATAATAGACCCGGGTATCAAAATAACATATTTATTGGAGGACGTCTAATAGAAAGAGTTAATATAATTAAATATTTAGGAGTGCAAATAGACGAGAAATTGGATTTCAATCAACATGCCGATTATATGTATAAGCTCAATAATATCAAAGAAAGTTGGGTATTTAGCCAGGATACGAAATCAATTTACATAAGACTGTGCTGTTATGATTTATAATTCCACCATTCTGGCACACTTAGATTTCTGTTCATCTATTTTATTCTTATGTAACGAAGTAAAAAAGCTAAACTTCAAATACTCCAAAATAAGGCGATGAGAATTATTATTAAGTGCAACAGAAGAATGAATATAAATTTTATGTTAGGATCTTTGAAATGAATGTCAATCCGTCAAAGAATAAATTTTAATATCTTAATTTTCATATACAAATTAAAAAATGTTATGTTGCCCGAGTATTTGATGAAATGCGTAAGATACGTGAACAAGCGCAATTTAAGATCTGCAAATGGAATGTTCATATTGTTTATTTTGTTTTGTCTACTTTAATAATACTTTTTCTTTCTTTTGTTCTTTTATTATTGATATTGAATTTTCTTAATGTTTAATTTTGATTTTGAAATTTCTTAATGTTAAATTTTCATTTTCAAATTAAATTTTTATTTTATTAATTTTTATTTATTTTATTATTTTATTTTTTATTTTATTTAATTTTAATTTTTTGTTCTTTTTTATACATTTACATCTTGAAGTAAAAATTAATTGTACTTAATAGTTAAATAAATTTAAAACAAAAAAAAATTTTTTTGATGATTAATTATGAATAAAAAGTATTGTCAAATTAAATGAAAATTTAGCATTAAGTATTCAATATAAATTTAAACTAATTAAAGAAAAATTATTTAATATTAAATATTCAATTCATTTAGCTATTATAAACTCAATTCTATTGTCCGAAAATGAAATAAAATTAATATTGGCAACATTAGATAAAGAATAAAATACCTTTTACTTCTCCAGAAGCAGCATTAAATTTTGCAAAACTAAATGTTGTAACAGACAAATCAAATCTTTTTTATATTATTCACATTCCATTAACTACTGGTGAAACTTATGATAGATTGTTAATAAAATCAGTAAAACATAAAGGAACAATAATGACATCTCATATTCAGAAGTTCTAATAAACAACAATGCCATTTTTGGTTTAACCAAAACCTGTAAACCATTTGAATTTTTTCCAATCTATAACCAAAATTATATTGTTAATATCAAGAGTTCAGCTTGTATTGCAAAACCTCTTGAGAAGTCAACATTTTACTTGCGAACAAGCCAACAAACAATTCATTCCTTCAGTCGAAGAAATGACTTAAGAGCTACTATTATTAAATCAGGTCAATAAAACCGTCCAAATAGATAATTTTATACAAAAAATTAATGGAACCTTCTTACTTAAGTTTCATAATACGACCACTGAAATGAATAGAAAACAATTAATTTCAACAATAAATGTTATAGAAATGTTATTCAATTACTAGACTGTTCAATGAGGGGGAAATTAGGGAAGCTTTATTTTTATATTATTTTAGTATAACATATTACGTTATTTAATTTTAATATTATTTTTTATTTTAGTTTTAATTCTAATTTTGATTTTGAATTTAATTTTAAATTTAATTTTGTTTTTAATTTTGTTTTAAATTTGATTTTAATCTTAATTTTAGTTTTTGAATTTTAATCCTAATTTGTCTTGTATAATATCTAAGTACAATTTGTATAAGCCAAAGCCTTTTTTGTACAGCTACGAAATAAATAAATAAATAAAAGAAAGGCGAAGTTTTAAAGCATTACCAGCTGCTCTCCAAATTTCAGCAAAAATTGAATCATCAAAATTTTTATCAAAGGAAACACTAGAAGAGTTGCAAATAAATAATATAAATTACCAAATCAGCAAAATCACCTAAATATTCCAGTGACTAAACAACAGAGTCACATTAATGTTCCAATAATTATTCTACTCGAATTAGCAACCCCAGTAAGGCCTAAACTTAGACAAAAATTTTACGACACCAAGTTCTTCTAAACCAAATTAGTTTATTTGGAATTAAGAGGGGAGAGTTAACAACCAACACACACCCTTCTGCAAATTTTAATAAAAATAAATCAAATCTAATAATACATTGTAGCATTTATTGAATTCTAATATAAAGAAGAAATGTTTTTTTAACTAGCAATAAATTTAATTAATATTATATTAAATTCATATTAAAAAATTTCTTTTAAATTGTTAATCTGATTACTTAATTCTGGTATCTTTTTTTAATGTAAAGCTGACATGCACTGATTTGGCTTCATTGGCTTTAATTCTCCACTTTTTCAACCACAGCTGTATATCGGTCAAGGCAAGTTGCAGATGCATTTTGTGGAATTGTGCTAGAAGCTAATAACACAGTGTCGTCAGCATAGATTGCCATGGTTATTTCACTATTTCTAATCTGCAGTGTATATTAGGTATAGTATTGGTCCCAGTACACACTTATATTTGACAGCGAATTTTCTGTTAGTTAAATAAGAACGTAAAATTTGGTAGAATGGATGTGGTAATTTCTTTTTCAGCTTGTACAAAATTCCCTTGTACCAGACTTTGTCGAACGCTTGACTAATAGCCAAAAAAACTGCAGCGCAATACCTTTTGTTCTCTAGATCTGTTCTTATATAATCAACCACTCTATGTACCTGTTCAGTTGTTGCATGGTGTTGCCGGAAACCAAACTGATGATTAGGTATGGCTCTCCTTTTATGTAATATCGGTTTTAATCTGATCATGAAGAGCTTTTCAAAAATTTTTGAAAATGTTGATAACAGGCTATAAGAGGATACTAAGTTCATATCTTTCCCAGGTTTTGGGATCATTATTATTTCGACAATTTTCCATTCAGCCGGAAAATAGCTTGTTCTAAGAATAGCATTGAACAGATAGGTAATGTATTTAATGCCTTTGGTAGATAGTTCTTTTATAATTTTCCCGTCTATTTTATCATATCCCGGTGTTTTCTTGTTGCTGATCCCATTGATAATATTTTCAAATTCCTTTGTAGAAAAGCTTTTGATCACACTCATTTGATATGGTGTTAATAAAAAATTAATAATGGCATTATTTTCTGCATCAGATATTTCTGCATCAAAATTTAAGTGCAGTTCAGGGCAGTTAATTCTTGAGGAGAATATTTTGTTCCGAAGTTAGAATTTTTGAAAAAATCGTATACATTTTGAACAGCTTTTATTGAACTTACTCGTGGTTAAAGGAATCATGCAAGCTATTTTAGACAGACTTTCCGTTGAGCTAGAGACTTGTAATTTCGGAGGCAGATTAGATTCCGGTGACAATACATGATTCTAAAATAATAATGATTCTAAGATAAGTTAACTAAATTAGCAAAATAATATTTTCATACAAAGATATTACAGATTTTTTAACAGGATTATTACAGAGTACTCTGTATTTGTTTTTATGACCTTTTTTACTTTTTTTATATTTTCTTTTATTAATTTTTTGAATTTGAATATACTTATCAATAACAAATTTATAACACTAATTCTAATGAGATAAAATGCATTACTGCAATATCGGCAACCTTATTTACTATCACAATTTTAAACCAACTATAAAATCTCTCCTGATTCAGAATCTGGTACATTCTTATACTATATATATATATTTTATATTTGAATTCTGACTTTGAATTCAAATCTAAAATACCCCCTAATTCAGATCCTTGTATACTTATACATACATACATCTGACTCATGGCGCAGTGATTAAGTCGCCAACCTTTCAATCGAAGGGTCTTAGGTTCAAACCCCGGTCAGGTCATAAATAAATAAAAAATATGTAGTACTTTTATATCTTAATAATGTATATCGTATAATTAATAGTAGTAATAATAACAATAATAATGTTAATAATAATAATAGTAATAGTAATAATAACAATAATTATAATAATAATAGCTGCTACAGTGGGGCTATCTTTGGTTATATCATGCAAGTAAGGTGTTATATACTGCTGCACGACTTATAAGTTTCGTTTTTACATTAATAAAAAAAAACAAACTTTATTTTTTAGATATTCTTTAATTTGACTTTACTGGTTACAGGTATGATAATAATAATTCTTTCAGAATAAAATATTACAGGTATTTATAGTTAAAAGGATGCATTGTCAGCGAAACATATATTATGTTAAAGAAATTTGGATAATTAATATTTAAACTTTCCCAATTGTTATTAACTAATTTAATTCTGCTGACATTGCGTCTGAACAAAAAGGTGAACAACATATGAAATTTAGTTTACATAAAAATAAATGTTAATTATACAATATTAAGTTAAATTATATGTTAAGTTAAGTTATGGTTATATATTAGGATGATCATATAACTCCTCCCCCCTTTGTGTGAAGTGTGGGCCATCGAAGAGTTGATGCTGGTTTTCCTGGAATGTCATTTTGTGTGATATGATTTGTGACTGGAATACTAAATTGCTTTTCTGAAATTTTCTTATAAAAGAGGTATATTAGTATAATTATAGTAAAAAATAGAGTTACTAATATTATAATAAAATTAATGATTTGTTTTTCTGATGTTGCAACTTCCAATAGTTTTACTGTTTTTTGGTTTTCGATATGAAATGATTCTAATTTCTGTAGGTTTAGATCTTTGATGTTGTTTGAGTAGTTGATTCGTAGTGGTATTGAAGGTAACAAATGAATTTCATCCCAATGTTTTGTATTGAAGCTTTGGTAGTAAAAATTGTTTATTTCAATAGTGCAATTATTGTAATGTATTAACTTGGTCCCTTTAACTTTGATTTGATGAGGTTCACAGGATGATTTTAATGTTATTTCTGAACTGTTCATGATAAGAATGTAATTTGGTTCTGGCTGGATGATCTTTGGTACAAATAGTTGTTCTCTTAATGTGCAATTGGCTGGAAGGTTTTGGATTATTTTGCCAATACAGCTGGATTTTTCTGTTATTTCTTGATTTGTAGATTCAGTACAATAAAATATATTTTCTACTCTTGGACATGCTTCGTCAAAATATTGAATGTTATTAAGGTTATATGTTAAAAAAGGTTTTGTATGAATGGTTTTTGTATTATTAATAGGAAGTGGGATTACATGAATCATTGAGGATGATTCAGGGGATAAAATTGGAATTTTAATGTTAAAAATAATATTAGTATTATTATAATAGGCTTGTAAACCTAGTAATTGGTAGATATTCTCATCTGAATTGAATTGAATTGAATTATTATTAAATTTTTCTCGAATATCGCTTATTTCATTTATACTAAGAATTTGTTTTGATATAATGTTTAACCGAGCTAGTACTATTGCTTCTGCTAAACTTGTTAAGTGATTATTTAAAAGATCTATATTGTAGTTAATTTGATTGATATATTGAGATTGAATTACTAATTTTTCATTGTAACCTGATTTTAATATGCTATTTCTAAGTTCATCTTGATAATTTCTTAAATACAGCGAAATGGTTTCTTGTTGGTCATTTATATGTCTGGTAATATTGTTAAATCTTTCTTGCATTAAATAATTAATACCTATTTGGTTGTCAATTTCTTTATTTAGATTTTGTTGGTTTCTATTTAAAGTTTGAATTGCTTCGTTAATATTATGTGCATCTTTTGCATCCATGTTACCTGTTATAGTTTTTATCATGGTACCTAGGCCATTTATAAGACCTCTTTTAATTTTTAATTTTGGATATAAAGTATTTAATTTTTGATTTAAATTTTGTAATTTTGATTTAGTTATATTTATTGAGCCTTGTAATAAAGAGTCATTGTTTAAAGAATTTATAGTATCCTCGATTTTGTCAATGGTTTCTATGTATGTATCTAGTCTTACTATATGTAACAGATTGTTGTAACCTTTTATTGTTCTAGCTGTGCCTAATTTTAACGTAAGTATTTTATTCTCCGTCAGGTCTTGTATTTCCAGTCTCTGTCCGTTGACTGTTATTATTCTGAAATTTAAGTTTTCTTTTAATTTTAGCTTTATGAAATTTTCTATTTTTAAGATTTTTAATTGTTATTTTCCTGTTTTCTTTTACCCTATGTTTTGAAAATCTTGGTGTCATTTTATTTCTTTTAAATTCTTTTCTAAATATTTGATCGTTTTCTTGATAGTTTTCTGGTTCTTGTCTATTTTTATTTAATTTTTCGATTAAGGTTTTTGTTTTATTTTCTACTAATTTTTCTATTTCTGGGAAAAGCTTATTTTGAAATTCGATCAGTTTTTCTAGGTAGTCATGTTCGTTATTAGGTGAAATTTGTTTTAGAAAGGTGTATGGTCTTCCGTAAAATAATTCGTACGGTGTCAGTTTTGTTGTAGAATGTACTGCATTGTTATAAGTTATTAAACATTCATTCAAGATGTCGTCATGGTCTTTGTCTCTTGATTTTTCATGTACTATTCTATATATTTCAGTTAAAGTAGAGTGCATTCTTTCTACGATGCCATTACTACTAGTTTGTTGAAATGATGTAAGATGGTGATTGATATTATATTGTCCACAAAAATCTTGAAATATGGTTGATGTGAATTCACCGCCTTGGTCTGACACAATTGTTTCTGGAATGCCGTGAAGGCTAAAGAAATTTCTTAGAGATTTTATCATATTTAAACTATTTCTGTTAGTTACCGTGTAGGCTGCCGCAAATCGAGAAAATTTGTCAACTATAGTTAAGATTTTATGATTATTTATTGAATATATGTCTATGTGTAAAATTTCCATAGGTTTCTTAGCTATTACAGGTATTTCGTATTTTGGTTTAGGTGGGTGACGGTCATATTTCAATAAATTGCAAGTATCACAATTATTTATTATTTTACTAATTTTTTCCTTCATTAATGGAAAATAAAATTCTCTTTTGAGATGAAGTATTGTTTCAGTGATACCTCTATGATTACTTTTTAAATGATAGTCCCTAATTGTTTTATCCTGTTCGTCTTCATTGATTATATCTTTTAGTATTTCGGTACAACGAATAAGTTTTAATGATCCACATCTAGCGAAATGTTTTGAAAAAGAACTTTGAATGAGTTTAAAAGTAGAATCGTCTGTATATATAGCGGTAAGTTTGTTATGAGGTACAAATTTCTTTAAAATGTCAGTTATGGTTTCTTCTGTAAAGTTAGGTAACCTTATAGTTCGTTTTTGTTTATTCCGAAAAGGTACTTCAAGTTGAATTGGAGGTTTTCTATCTGAGATTGACAAAATTAACTGATGGTTAAATTCATTTAACGGTCGTATTGCAATGGGAATTCCGTCATTCATATCTTCTGAAGCTGAATGAACAGTTGATCCAAATGTTCCTTGTACAGTAGAATTTGCATCAAGATCGTGTGCATGTATTTCATCTATTTTAATGCGACTTAAAGCATCGGCATTTGAATTTATTACGCCTTTTTTATACACAATTTCATAATCAAACTCCTCGAGTTTTAGTCGCCATCGAACAAGTCTTGAGTTGGGTTCTTTAAGATTCATCAACCAAACTAAAGGTTTGTGATCGGTTACTATCTTGAATTTGTTTCCAAAGATGTAAGGCCGGAAATATTTTGTTGCCCAAACTATGGCCAACAGTTCCTTTTCTATGGTTGAATAGTTAATTTCAGAGCTTGTTAACGTTCTACTTGCATAGCATATCGGTTTATCTTGTCCAATTGTTCCTTGTGAAAGGATGGCACCAATGGCAAAATTGCTTGCATCAGTAGTGACTATAAAAGGTTTAGAGAAATCCGGGTATTGAAGGATTGGATCATTCATTAGAATATCTTTACAGGTTTCAAATGTTTTAATATAACGTTCGTCTAGTATAATTTTCTTACCTTTTTTCAAACATTCAGATAAAGGTTTGGTAAGTTTTGCGAAGTCCTTGATAAACTTTCTATAATATCCTAGAAGACCAAGAAATGATTTTATCTCTTTTGGGGTCTTGGGTAAAGGAAATTTCTTTATAGCATGAATTTTATCAGGATTCGGTTTAACTCCATCAGTTGTTACAAGATGTCCAAGAAATGCAATTTCTTTTTTTAGAAATTCTGATTTATCGAGTTGGACTTTAAAATTAGCTTCTTGTAATTTTTTAAATACCTTCCGAAGGTTCTCGCAATGTTCCTGGAGAGATGTTGAAAAGATTATAATGTCATCGAGATAAACGAGACATATTCGTCCAACCAGATCTTTAAGAACATTATCCATCACACGTTGGAATGTGGATGGTGCATTCTTTAGACCGAAAGGCATACGGATATATTCATAATGACCTCCGTCTACCGAAAATGCGGTCTTTTGTATATCTGCAGGATTCATCTCGATTTGATGAAATCCGCTTGCAAGATCTAAAGTTGAAAAGTAAATACATTTACCTAATTTATCCAGTATTTCATTTATATTAGGCAAGGGGTATTTATCGCTTACGGTCTTTTCATTTAATTTGCGATAGTCGATTACTAATCGCCATTTTTGTTTACCGCTTGCATCGCGTTTTTTCGGAACAATCCAAACAGGTGAACTCCAAGGGGAGTAACTGTTTCGAATTATACCTTGATTTAACATATCCTTTATTTGGGTTTGGATTTCATTCTTATGAATGTATGGGTAACGATAAGATTTGGCATAAATAGGCGAATCATCTGTTAGCTTAATATTATGGTTAATCTGATTAGTAAAAGTGAGAGATTGACCTTCTTTAAAGAAAATATCTTCATATTCTTTACAAACTGCTAATAAATTTCGTTTTTCTTCGTTATTTAAATGTGAGGTTCTTATTAAATCTACTATATCTTGACGAGAAATATTTGAATTACAATTGTAATTAATTTTGAAATTATTTATTTCAGAAAATTCTTCTTTTAAAAATGGGTGAACTTTAATAGGTTGGTCTACATAAAGAATTTCTTCTTTATTTGAAATGTTGGTAACTTCTATCAAACTATACCAATCTTTTGCTAAATAAATTCCTTCTGAAACTAATATTTTTGGACAAATTTCAATGTTATTGATATGAATGCTGCCATTTTTATAATCTACTGGTAGTTTTACAATTAATTTTGATTTAGGTGGTATTTGAATTTGTTCAGAAGTTAAGTTAGGTTTAAAGTGAAGATTTATTTCTGTATTTGCAGTTAATAATTTTTTATTTGCAATATCTACTTTGGCTTTTAGAAGAGTAAGAATGTCTAATCCGATGAGTCCATCGAAATAGCCGTGAAATTTAAAAAGTAAAAGTTCCATTTGACCTATTTGTTGAAATTCCTTAAATATTGGTAAAGTAATTTTTTTGTTTATTTTATGTTTATTTAAACCTGTAACTATTGTAACTGGTTCAATTTGGGTTATGTTATTTGGGTCTACTAAAACGGGGTTAATAAAAGAAGAGGAAGCTCCTGTGTCAATTAGAAATTTTAATGGCTTATTATTATATAAAATTTGTATATATGGTAGTATATTTCCATGTTTATTAACATCTATGTATCCGGTGGGTTTGAATCGGCAGGTAAGCAAAAATTTGAATCATCTACTTCTATATCAGGTTTTTCGGAAATGTCTTCTTCTATATTATAGTTGTAATAGTTGTCCAAGTTTGTATAAAAATGATCATTAGAATAAATGTTGTCATCTTTTGGATTTTGTTCTTCTACGTTAAAAAGTTCTTCGCTAATAAAGTTGGGTAATTGCGTATTTTGTCTAAAGTTATTAAATTTATTAAAGTTTGGTCTCTGAGTTGAATTTTGATTTCGAATTAATGATCTTGATCTGGCTGATCCAATGTCCATTGGGGTTGGTCTTGGCTGATATGATGTAGTTGATCTGTTATACTGTGCTAACTGATTATTAGCTGCGGGTCTAACAAATTGATTCCTTTGGTTGTTAAAGAAATTGTTGTTGGTACGATAATTAAAAGGATTATTCGGTCTAGGTTGAGTAAAACTATTATTATTATTTTTTGGAATTATTCCTTGTCCTCCATTTGGTCTATATGGTGTTGTAAAATTACTGAAATTATTGTTATTTTGAATGGGTTTTATTTTAGAAGTCTGCTGATTAAAAACTCTTGTATAGAATATATTTTGTTCCTTTATACAATAAGAGAATGCAACTGCTAAAGATTGTGGTCGCATAGCACGGATGGTTGACCCTAATGGTTCTTTAAGTCCTGATAAGAAAACGTTAAGACACATTTCATTATAAAGATCTTTCTTTGCAGCTATAACATTTTGAGCTTTTTCATGTATGTTTATATGATTAAACATGGTAGCTTGAATTTCTATAACGTCAGAATAAAAATTTTCTACTGTTTTGTTATTCTGTTTTAACGTATGCAAATCTTTTATAAGGGATGTCTCGTTTCTTTTATCAGAGTAATGAAGAATCAGGTTCTCTTTCATTTTTTCCCATTCTAATGGAGTTCCATACATATTTAGAACTTCATTAGCCTGTCCTTCGATTTTGTTTCTAATTGCCCTAAGAATAATTTTGTCATACAAAGTCCCGTCAATTTCAGTTATTAAAGTTAGGATTCCTTCGACATTGTCGATGAAATCGTGCAATAATCTTGGATTTCCATCGAATTTTGGTAAATCCTTTATTGCATCTGGTATTCTAAGACTGTTATAAATGCGATTGATAGCGTCACTGTTTTGCATTATGGTTATTTCCGAATTGTACGAGTTAAAACTATGAACAGAATCTAAGCTTGAATTTAAAAAGTTATCAAGATTAATTTGGTTATTGTTTTCGAAATCTAGGGAAGCAGGAGTACTAGTTAATAAATTTTCAGATAAATTTCGAGGAGAATATGGAGCAACTCTAGGTTTAAAGTCTTTTGACCTTTTGAACATTTATATTTTTCTAAGAAATAAGTTTTTTTTTTTTTTTTTTTTTTTTTTTTTTTTTGAATAATTCACTGTGCCTAAGGCAGCCTCACCTTAGGTATCGAAGAATAGGCTTGATCACAGTGAAAATATTAAAAATTTTAATTTTTTATACTTTTTATTTTATAATTTTTTTTTTTTTTTTTTTTTTATTATCTTATATATTTATAATTTTCTTATATTTTTTGTTTTCTCTTACTTTAATTTAATAGGAATTGATTTGGAAGGAAGTATAGGATAGTAATAAAAATTTTGACTTACGTGAGCATGAGAAGAAAAATACTCATTGTATCTGTAGGCTCGTTGTTGTTCTAGGATCCAAATTAAAGAACTGAAGTTCACCAGTTGACCTTTTGATGTGTTTCCAATTTGCACTTTATATAATATACAGCTTAATCTTGTTGCTTCCAAATTATTCACGTTCACAAAAATTCTGGATTTCTAATTTTTCACAATATTCCTTTGTGGTATTAAATTCCAGTTTTAATAAATTATTTAATAACAATATTCTTTTGTTATAAAAATTTTCACAATTTTATTTTAATTTTATTAAAATGTTTTTATTTAAATTAAAAATAGTTTAATGTTTTTTTTTTTTTTTTTATTTTAATAATATATTTATTAAAATTAGTTCTTATTTTATTTTTTTATTAGATATTTAATTTTAAGCGATATATATATTAACCGGAACACACTTTAATTAAAAGGATCACTGTTTTTGGATCCTACCGACTGCGCCACTTATAAGTTTCGTTTTTACATTAATAAAAAAAAACAAACTTTATTTTTTAGATATTCTTTAATTTGACTTTACTGGTTACAGGTATGATAATAATAATTCTTTCAGAATAAAATATTACAGGTATTTATAGTTAAAAGGATGCATTGTCAGCGAAACATATATTATGTTAAAGAAATTTGGATAATTAATATTTAAAGTTTCCCAATTGTTATTAACTAATTTAATTCTGCTGACATTGCGTCTGAACAAAAAGGTGAACAACATATGAAATTTAGTTTACATAAAAATAAATGTTAATTATACAATATTAAGTTAAATTATATGTTAAGTTAAGTTATGGTTATATATTAGGATGATCATATAACTCACGTTGTAATCTACTGATGGCGCTAACTCTGTACTAAATTAATAACAATAAAATAAATAATAATAGTAATAATAATAATAATAATAATAATAATAATAATAATAGTAATAATGTATTAGCTACTACAGTGGAGCCATCTTTGGTTATATCACGCAAGTAAGGTGTTATTTACTGCTGCACGTTTTAATCCACTGATGGCGCTAACCCTGTAGTAAAATAATAATAATATTAATAAGAATACTAATACCAATAATAGTAACCGCTACAGTGACAGTGGGGGTTGCCTTCAATAATTACCACATGTAGTACAATATACTACTACTACATGTTCTAACTGTTGTAACGGCTTTAGTCACTGTTAGCTAAATAGTAATAATAATAGTCGGATTCATTGTTTCCTTACAGTCCCACTCCCAATTCAATGTTTCCGTATCCATTTCCTATCCTTTCCTATGTGTGTGTGTGTGTGTGTGTGTGTGTGTGTGTGTGTGTGTGTGTGTGTGGGTATGTCTGAAGGCACGTGTACAGCCGAAACGACTGAGCAAAATATTTTGAAATTTCATATTAAAGGTTTTGAAGTCAATATCTCGGATTGATAAGCTATTGGAGCAAATCAGACAACCGAAATATGTAGTTTACTAGTGTCACTTTTAAATTTTTTACGAATATTTATGAACGTAACAGAAAAATATTATGAGAAAAATTATTAAGAAAGAATTGTTATACAAGTCAAGAGCAACAACTTTGCCATAGAACATTTTTTTTCCGACTTACTTTAACCAAAGAACATATAATTATAAGAAGTCTCATCTAATACAAATTTTGAAAATATTTTTTTTCATATGTGGGTTCTGATATGACGATCCACATCAGAATATTTTTTCTTTCTACTTTTGTTTTGTTTTTCTCTCTTTTATTACATCAAATTCGCTCTTAAAATTTATATTATTTATACAATTTACATTCAAAACCAATAATAAAAAAAAGAAAAAAGTAAAATACAAAATTTTGAAGAGAATAAGAGAATGCTTATTTATTTTATTTTTTCCCCCGACCGTACGCATCATAGATCTAAAAATTGAAAAAGTGTTCTGATGAGACTTCTTATAATTATATGTTCTTTACTTTAACTTTTATTTAATTTTTTTTCTAAGTACAAATTTTATACATATTATTATAGCACGCCATATGAATTTATATGAACGCATTTTTTTTGTTTTTTTTTTTTTATATCTCGAAAAATTTATATTAGATATATATATATGCATATTATTCTCTTGTTGATGACGTGACGAAATTTTTGTTAGGAGATTCAATATTAATGTTATGTTTGTTTTGTATTTATTTACAGGTTTTATTATTTTTTACTTCTACTATTTTTGAATGAAAAAAAAAAATCATCTACATTACATAATATGTAAATGGATGTATGAATCAATGTACATATATTTTTACGATTTCATTGATTATTATTGTTATTGAATAAAAAAAATTATGTTAAATTAGTAGAAGTTATTTTGCTTTGATTTTGCTTGCTTTGCTTGATATTTTTTAAACTATTATGTAAAAAATTTATGAAGTTTGGCATTGTACTTTTCGTGTAGTGCCGGTCAGTTCTGTTTTGGAGACACCTGTTTTTTCTTTGAGAAATTATTAGTTAAGCTAATATTATTGTTTTTAGTGTCCATTAAATTTTCACTTTGTATTTCATTATTATTAATGGATTTATTTAAGGTAAGTTTTTCATTAATTTTTTTTATTTTTTTTATATTCAAATTTTTTTTTTTTAAAGCAATTTAATACATATATTCTTCGAATTCGGATTTGTCTGTGTTTCGTTCCTCTCTATATCTATTTCATCTTCTTCCATAATCTGATCATTTATATCTACATCATTTAGCGCCATGTGATTTTCATTTGGTGATTATATTGTTTTAATATTCTGAATACATGTTTTAGGACTTATTTCATTTATTAGTTGTTTTAGTTTTTTAATTTAATTTTTAATTTGTCATTTTCTTTTTTTAATGCGAGTAATTGTTTTGTATTTTTTGCACTACTTTCTTTTGAACTATGGGTATCCATAATTGTGATATGTTGGTGTTTTTCCATTTTTCCCAAAAGTTTTTGAAAATTAGTGTTTTTGGTGTCTTTTAATTGATTTTGTTCAATTTCTGATATCATAGTGCATTATTTTAATTTCTTATTAATTATATTAATAATTATAAGATTTTTTATTTTTTATTTTAATATTACTCTTTTATAATTTTCAGTACCTTTATTAATTATGATTATGAATATTAAGAAAAAATTGTCTAATTTTTTACACCTGCTTTCAATGAAAGTTAAAATCGACAATCATTAAGCTAAAAATGTGTGCATTTTTGTATATAAAAATTTGCTATTATTGGAATGAGTATTCGTGATTATTAGTCGCTTTCATTGTGGTAATGTGATACGAAAAATTATTTGTGTTTTTATCTTAAAAATTGAATTGAAATAAATATGTATAAATTATGAATTTTTTGAAATAAATATGTATAAAGTTCAAAGCATACTAGATATTTTTAATAAAATTTCAAGCGTACTTGTTTATTTCTTATCAAAAATTCGTCGCTTTCATTGTGGTAATATGATACGAAAGATTATTTGTATTTTTATCTTAAAAATTGAATTGAATTGTCAACCAAAAACAAGTATGTAATTCTGAAATTTTTTGAAATAAATATGTATAAAGTTCAAAGCATACTAGATATTTTTAATAAAATTTCAAGCGTACTTGTTCATTTCTTATCACCCAATATTTTTTGTAAACTCTGTAGGTACAAAATGTTCGATTTTATACTGATTTAATGATGGCTTTTTCATTTTTTGTCTTTATTATAGATATATATTTTATTTTCATAACACATCCAGAATAAATACAAAAATTTTAAATTAATAACCTAATATATTTCAAAGTTATACCAGAGACTACATTTGTGCAAAATGTTTTGAATTTTCTAATTTATATTATATAATTTTTGAAGTTTGCGTGCTGACCTAGTTGCCTTTGTTAGCTAATTTTAATTTTGTTTTTAAAGAACTTATTTGAAACTCAAGTTCGGAATTTTTATTTTCATAAAATTTTAAATTTTCACTACACTTCTGAGAACACGTTCTTTCGCTAATATTGGGAAATAAAGGTGGATAATATTTAGAATCATTATGTGAAAATTGTGAACCAAAAGCTTCTGAAATACCTGGATCGCAAAGGTTTGCTTCATGGTCGTCAATACGGATTCGTTCAACCGCTGTTCTTCTGCCCATCGTTCAACCGCTGTTCTCATGACTTGCCTTTTCGAGAAGTTAAGCATCAGCCTTCATCATTCTGGTGAGGCTGATGTTGTGGCTCTTGATTTTTCTAAGCATTTCGATCGAGTTTGGCACGATGCTCTATTGAGAAAATGCAAAACATTGGGTTTTGGTAGGGTCTTTCTAAAATGAAGAGTAGATTTTCTTTCGAATCGTACGATTCGTGTACTCGTCGATGGATATTTATTTGACAAATTCAAAATGAATGCAGGTGTCCCTCAAAGATCAGTTTTATCTCCCACTCTCTTCTTTATATTTATCAATGACCTACGTTCATTAATCTCCAATTCTATCCATAGTTTCGTAAACGACGGCACTTTTGTAGCTTGGTATGAATTTTATAACCGCTGCAACATTAATAACCAGATTAATACAACAGCAAAAAATTTGACTATTAGTGAGTTAAATAACGATTTAGCAAAAATTCAAAAATGGGGTGAAGTCAACAGAATTGATTTCAACACAAAAAAAAAAACAATGATTTCAACACAAAAAAAAAAACAATGTTGTCCGATCTCGCGGAAAATTGCCACTGCTATTCCCAACCTACTATTTCAGGGAGAATTTTTGCAGCATTCAATAGATTTAAACATGCTGGGTATCGAGTTAAACTAAAAATTGATTTGGTCAAATCACATTTTTAGTATAGCTAAGGATGTAGCTAAATGTTTGGGTTTTTTGTATCGCTGCAGAACTTACTTTTCCGCATCTGATCTTCTCATTGTCTATAAAACGTATATTCGACCAAAAATGAAGTATAGTGCATACATTTGGGCTGCAGACCCTCAAACAGCGCTGGGTTAATTAGATAATGTACAAAACAGAGCTATTCGTCTTATCAGCGACTTGTTTTATAGAGAGCTCGTAAGTTTTAACACCTGTTTCAATGAAATAAAACAGTTAATGCCTCCACTTTCCAAAGAGAAACGAAAAAAATAACAGAAGCTGATCCCTACCATGTACCATGAGCTTCTGTTAGCCATGTTATCAAGACGGCGAAATTCCTTTGTCATGCGCACATATTTGATACAAGAGTATTCTGTTATTTCTTTCCTTTAAAATTTAAAACTGACATTTAAGATGATTTGGACCATGTTTTCGGATTTTGGAAACTTCCGAATTAGCCAAACAGCAAGCGAGAATACCTCCAAAACAAAAAAAAATTGCACATTTAAAATTGGTTCAAGAGTGTTCTGTATTGTTTTCTCTATGTCCCTAAGATGGATTTGATGAATTGAAGTGGCAACTTGGGTGCCTTACACACGCCTCCCAAGGTCTAACAAGCATATCTTCGAAATTAATAAAGATAGAAACTTGAAATTTTGTACAAGGATGTTAAAGGATGCCTCTTTTACGTTTCTGAAATTCGAGTTGAATAAGGAAGAAAAGGGAAGCGGTTCAAGCAGCTGCCAAAAAACTTATGGATTTTTTATAATAATTGAAATTATTCAGGTGTAGCTATTAATAAGTCGGTTGCATCGACTTACTGTTACATGTACTTGTTATTTATCTAACTTAGGTACTAGCAGTAGTCTTACTTACTATTTAAAATCAGACAATTCATGGACACAATTAATTGGTTTGGCCTTGCAATGATTTAGGTAATGCATTGGTTTTGAAAAATGCAATGCTAATGAAAATAATATTGCATTGATTTTCTATTTTCAATGATAATGATAAAAAATATTGCATTGATTTTCCATTTTCAATGATAATGATAAAAATATTGCATTGATTTTTCATTTTCAATATGATAATGATAAAAAATATTGCATTGATTTTTGATTTTCAATGACAATGCAAAAAACAATACATTGAATTTCTTCAATGATAATGAAAAAATCAATTTTCAATTATAATTGAAAAAAACAATGCATTGATTTCAATTTTCAATTTGTACCGTTTTCGCATTGTAAAATGTGGTTTAAAATGGTCTTAGTAGCCGATGGTTTCATAATATTGTAAAATCATTTGTGATATGTAATATTAATACAAATAAATGAATAAAAAGAAATTAATTTCATTTTAAATAAATATTTTGTTTTCACCATACATGAAAACAAACAAATGCATACATATTGCATTGGGCCAGAGTTTCGTTTGCAAATTTGATATATTTTAAATATAAAATGCAATGTTTAAATTTATCCATTTAAATACAAAAATTATACTTAATTTTTCAAATTATGTAAACTGCTTAATATTATTTAAATTATTTTATTATAATTTTAGAATAAATAGTATTATTAATAATACATTTACAGATTAACAAATAGTATATTATTATATGTGCTATAATTCTCCAAAAATTATTAATTTTAAAGCGAAACTGCGGGACTGTGTAAACAATAGGACTTGTTTTTAATCATATTTCTTTTTAAATAAGAAGCTGGTATAAAAAAATTTAATGGTATTTAGTTTAATAAATAGGAGACCTATTTTATGTGCATTTATCCATTCAATATTATATTCAACTTTATTTTTAAATATTTTTAGGGGTCTTATATTTAAGGTTGGTAATAAAAGTTAAATATGATTTGAATAATTAATACAAACAAAATATTTAACAAAAATTTTAAAATAATTTTTTTTATTATTTAAACAAATAAGACGAAAAAAAATGACTGTCTATTTCATATGAATTGATTGACTTTAATTCATTTCTAATAATCAGAGTTGTATGATTTTAAGTACCAGTGCAGTACAATTACAAGTTCCTTTACTGGTAAATTTTTCCAGTATACTAAGGCTCCTGGTACTGAGATTTCACGAATATTCCAGTACAAATACTGGTACTGGAAGTTACCAGTACTTCTCCAGTATTACCAGTACCATACCAGTACCACCAGTATTTAACCAGTACTTCACACAAATATTCAAATAATTTAAATACATATTATTTTACTAATACAATTAACTTTGGTTTTACTTAATATTTTATTTTAATTAATCGCAAAATCTATGGATTTATAACTAAAATGATATATTTTTAACATATTTGTTAAAATGAAATAAATATACGTTAAAAACGGAACGATGATTCATTACCATAAATTATAAACGGCCACTTTGAAAAACTAGTAATTGCTAGAGCAAATAGCTAAATGTATTTAAAAAAAAATTTAACTAAAACCAAAGTATATTTTATACAAAGTAAGTATTTAATCAATTAGTGTTACTATATAAAAATTAATGAGTTAAAGCCAAATAAAATTCCTGGAAATCCGTAGCTGACACCAATAAAAAAAGAAATAGAGATAAAACCATTTATTAGTTTAAACTTTCGTTTTAATCCTTTGTTTTTTTTAGAAAGATAAAAAAGACAACAAATAATTTAAAAAAGTATGTATATAATATTTACATTGTACATATTTGAATTAATATGCAAAAAATTTTATAAAATATAAAATTAGAAAAAGTGTATTACGTATTTTTTTTATTTGCATATATCAATTATCACTACATTATACATAATATGTTATGTTATTTTTTGGTTTTTAATCCTTGGTTTAGTAAAAAAAATTTATTAAAGAAACTTTTAGGCATTTTATTGTTTATCAATTGCAAAATATTGACATAAAATTAAAAAAACTATAATTTTTAACTCTAAAAAACTACCTATTGCAATTATTAAAAAAAAATATTTTTCTTATTTCTATTAATTTACTTTATGTTTTCTTGCTTTTGTTTTTTATTGATTTATTTATTTATTTATTCTTAATTACAATTAAAATTATAATTAACAAAAAATTTTTTCTAAGCACTAGTATTCAGGCTATCGGCTTTTTTGGTTTTTAGTTTGATTAATGGGGATAAATATAATTTTATTCTATGACAAAGCATTTTAAATTGGACAGAATTTTGCATTTAAGTGTAAAACAATATTTACCCATTTAAAATGTTAAATTCAATCAACTATTTATTTCACTTTAATTGAAAATTTAAATCAATGCATTATTTTTTTTCAATTATAATTCAAAATTAAATTCAATGCATTGATTTTTTCATTATCATTGAAAATTGAAATTCAATGCATTGTTTTTATCATTATCATTGAAAATTGAAATTCAATGCATTATTTTTTGCATTATCATAGAAAATCGAAAATCAATGCAATATTTTTTTCATTAGCACTGAATTTTTCAATGATAATGCTTAAACGCTTATGTCTGTAAATTAAAATGAATATTAAAAAAAAAAAAAAATATTTCAATTCAAAAAATTCAAGTTAAAAAAGTAAAAAATTAACAGCATTGCTCAATTAGTTTTTTTTTCAGTTCAGATTTCAAAAAAGACTATTAAAAAACGGCAGGAAACTACTTCCATTTTCTATTGAGATGCTACCGTTGTATTGTATATACATACATATGAACATAATATAAATGAAACGATATTTGTAAATAATTATTCCTACTGCTTAATTGATCTTGGAAAATTAAAAAAAAATATCTTTCTGGACATTTTGGGGTTTTTGCTTTACAGTTGGACATCAGCATTTTATTTTCCAACTTTTAACTGAACTCATATTGTTCATATTTTTTTACTTAACTTTACATGAAAAATGTAAAAACATTTAAAAAAAATCGCCAGTTGTAATAATTTCAAATCAATAGCAGATAAATTATAAAAAATCTTTCTGAGTGGCCATACCAACATATACATTATTGATTATATTACAAGAATTACTTCTTCTTCACTCTTTTTATTTTAAAATAAAAATACCTAATATCTGATAATATATAATCAGATATAATCATATAATATCAGATTATATTAAAACTTGAGTTTTATAACTATATCTTATAAGAAAAATTAGGAAAAGAAATAAGGTAAGAAGGGTAAAAATAATTTCAATAAATACGTAATGAAATTCTGTTATAGAAAAAGTAGAAAAAATAATTTTACTGAGTATACAGATATTAAATAAAAGTAACAAAAATGGATATGCAGATATTAAATAATAGTAACAAAAATAACAAAATTATATAATTTAAACTTATTAAATTAAAAACATTTTTTAATGCAATTATTAGACATTTCTCTGTTGTACTTTTTTCATTCTTTACAATTTGATTATATTTCCAAAAAAAGCAATTCTTTGGTTTGAAATTAAAATAACCTGGTCTTCCATGTTCTGTCCAGGTTCAGGTTTCATTAGCCGGGTTCATTTATATGTATTTTCATGCGTTTTCTTTGGTTGGTATTGATATTCATAATTTTTATAAATATGTACAGTATCCAGCAGTTAAATCAGATGATTTCCATAAAATAGATAACTTTCATTTAACAAATTGTATCGATATTCGTGGACAAACCGGAAACAATGAGTATGTGCTTAAAAATTACTAAGTACGGGACGAAAAAAATTTTGAAAAATATTTAAGCTATATTTTACATAATTGTATTAAAATATTTAACACTATATTCAGTACTTGTGTGCTTACTATATTCATTAATACACGTTTCCTCAACACTTTAGGGTTTTTTTTTTTTTCTTTATTTTAATAAACAATTTTAAAGTTTATATACAATTTTAGTTTTACTTTAATTCTAAGTTAGTAATTTAAAAAACAAAATATTTAATTTGTATATAAATAATGTATAATGGTATACGACAGTAGCGTATTAGCCTATTACAAAATTATTTATTATCGTAATTATGAACTGTATAATATGAACTTATAATGTAATTTATATAAAATGAAATTTATAAATTTACATATTTGAAATTATGTGTCACAAATTGTCCGACAATTATGACAATTTTGTAAAATACAATTTTTTTTTTCGTTTCATAACAAAATTGACATAGAAATTACTGTGGACAAACCTTGACAAATTTTGTAGATTTTACATTTGTTTATGAAACAGAAATTGACAATCTACAATTGTGTCAATTTTATTTTAAAACAAATATTTGACAATTGTCGACCTGTAATTTACAAATTTGTAATTTACAAAATTGTCACTTGTCAATATCTATGAAATAGGCCACTGGTCTTATTATTTAGTTATAAATATTGTTTGACATTATTTCTAATTTATATTACAATTTCATTTCGTATTTCTACAATATCTAATATATCAATTAAGTAATAATCAAGAAATTTTTGACTATCATTTCTTTACATAATTTACAATTAATAATTTTTCCAAAAGTTTAAAATAGATGAGAACAAAAACGTAGAAAACGTAGTATAAAATTAAAATTAAAAAAAAAAAAAAATAGACTAAAATTATAAATTATCTTAACTAAATGCGTAAAAACAACAAAAAAAAAAAAAAGTAATTAAACTACAACTGATTATTTGCTATAATATATTGCACTATTTCTTTTTTAAACACAGATATTTCACTGATAGATTTTATTGCTAAAGGCAACTCATTGAAAGCTTTTAAACAATTATAAAGGCAATTTTTCTTTTGTTGTTCAGTTTTAAAAATTGATAAATAGAAGTTAGTTTTATTTCTCGTATTGTGATTATGAATATCGATCATATGGTTAAGAATGAAGGGGTGTTTTATTTGATTGTTAATTATTTTAAAAGCTGTGAAGAAACAATTCTTTTTTACATATATTAGCAAAACTTAGATATCTGCAATTGTAAAGAGATGCTGAAGGAAAACTTGTTGGCAAGCCGTGTATTGTTTTGATAGCCTTCCTATTCAAAATATCTAACTTCCTTAGAAGATATTGAGAAGAACCACTCCAAATTGGATTAAGATATGTTAAATTAGATAAAATATAAGAAGAGTATATGACAAATAAAGTTTTATCTAATAGAAAATTTCGTAACCTTTTTAGTATAAAAACGTAAGGTGAAATTTTTCTAGATATGCAGTCAATATGCTCATCCCATTTTAGACTTTTATCCAATATTAAACCTAGATAGTTAAACTTATTGACAACTACGATTGTCGCATTACTAAATGTGAAATTGGTGCTTTGAAACTTTTTGTTATGGAATAATAATATTTTAGTTTTACTTATATTTAAAGAAAGTTTGTGTGTTCTTAGACAAATTTTGATTTTTTGGAGGTCAGAGTCTATAGCTCGTTTTAATTCATTTTCATTTCCTAAACCATATTTTAATACAGCGTCATCAGAATACAATTGCAAAGATCCTATCAAACTTAGTTTACAAATATCATTTATATAAAGCTTAAAGAGGTCGGGACCTAAAATTGAACCTTGTGGTACTCTTTTAATTACAGATTTTAGATTGCTAAAACAATTATTTAATCGAACTTTCTGCTTTCGATTTAACAAGTACGATTTAAAAGAGCTAATGTATTCTGCAGCAAAACCTAGTTGAGAAAATTTGTGAGGAAGTATCTCATAGTCAACACAATCGAAGGCTTTTTTTAAATCAAGAAAGATACAACCTACATATTTCTTAGAAATCAATATTTTTACTAATGAAATCGGTTAGGTTAAGACAGGCTGCTGCTGTATTCGAGTTTCTTTCAAAACCAAACTGATTTACACTTAGTAAACAATTAACTGTCATAAAAGTGTTTAAACGATTTCTAATGATTGTTTCAAAAATTTTGGAAAACGTACTAAGAATTGAAATTGGTCTGTAATTAGATCGATTTGTAGCATCGCCGCTTTTGAAAATAGATGTTACTATTGCAGTTTTTAAAATGTCTGGAAATATTTTTGAACTAAAAGATAAATTAATAAATTTAACTAATATTGGAGTCAATCGGTTTGCGAATTTTTTTACAAATTTACTCGATATCTTATCAAATCCAGTAGCTGCTGAGGTTTTAAGATTTTTGATAGCTTCACTAACTTCCTCATATGTTGTAAGATCAAGACTAAAAGTTGTTGAGTTTACATTATATTGAAAAAAATCGAAATATTCGAAGTCAACAGGTTCATCTGAAATGTTTAAATCTTTAGTAACGTTGATAAAAAAGTCATTCATAGTGTTAGCAATTTGCTCTTCATTAGAATATATATTATTATTATACTTAATGGTTTTAATGGTTTGGTTATTATAAGTTTGATCGTTGTTGAACATTATTTGCTTATACAGACTCCACAGTTTTTTACCATTACTAGGATCTTGTGAAATGAAATTTGAGCAATAGTTCTTTTTTGCATTCACAATTAGCTTAAAAACTTTTGACTTATAATGTAAATACAAGTTTTTGACATGAGTATCATTCGGATATTTTTTTTTGAATTTTAAGAAAGAGTCGCGGATTTTCATATTTTCTCGAATTTCAGCTGTCATCCAAATACTGCTATTGTTATTAAATTTCGATTGAATTGTTTTTGTATTTGCTTCAATCAATTCGGTAAGTTTGCAAACCATATCATCAAAAGAATTTATGTTATTCATATTGTTCCAAAATTCATTTTTATCAATGTTGTCATAATCTAGAATGATTTTATGACTTTGTGAATTTTTTCTTTTATGGGTTTGAAGTCAATACTGACAAAAAGCATTTGGTGATCAGATAAAATTGTGTCTAACACATGAAGATTGTATTTCAAGTCAATGAGATCAGAAATTAAATGATCTATAATTGTCCTAGTGGTATTACCTATTCTAGTTGCGTATTCAATTGAGATCTTGTTGAGAATTATAAATCCATTACTATGTAGCATATTAATGTAGTCTTTGGTATTTGTATCTTTATTTAATAAATTAAAATTTATATCACCTACAAAGATTGAGCTCCTGTGTTTTAGTAAATCTTCTATTTTTTCTACGAATATATCAAAATTCGTTCTGTGGGACCTTTAAATTGCAAATATATTTATATTATGTTTGATTAACTTAACACCTAGAATATTAGAATTTTGAAATTTTTCATTATATATACAATTACTACTAATTTTATTATTAATATATATTGCAACACCCCCATATTTGCTTTTCCTGTTACTAAAATACGGAACATAACCTGGTAAATTATAGAATATGTTTTCACTCTTATGCAACAAAACTTCCGACAGTACAATCACATCTATTTTTATACTATAAGAATTTACTATCGCTTCTAGATCATATAATTTATTTCTAAGACTTTGTATGTTTAAGTATATAATATTAAAATTTTTACTGTAAGAATCGTTTAATAATCTGCCCTCATCTGTATAATATTGCACTTTAATGTCATTGTTTAAATCAAAAATATTTTGATAATTATCTATCCCTGTCTCCTCCATTAATTAATGTTGGTCAAAATATAAGAGAAAAAAAATGATTTGTAATTTAACAAAATTAGATTATTAATGTGATAGAAAGAGATAGATGTGAGAATTCTTTTTCTAATATCGTAAAATTTCATAGTGCTATCAGAAAAAGAAATTTTGTGATTTAACAATAAAATGATTATCAATGCAATAGAAAGAGATAGATGTCAGAATTATTTTTCTATTATAGCAAACTTTCATAGTGCTATCTATGGATACATCAGTCTCTCTTAAGTGATTATTAACTAAAAGCTGTGTTCCTGCTTTTTTTTTGATAAGAAATAAAAATGTAATAATCGATTTGTAAAAATTATAAATAAGTAAAATTGTAAAAAAAAAATAAAAATTGTAAAGTAAAAAATTATTTGTAAAATATAAAGAAATAAAATGTATAAAAAAGTAAATATGTAAAAAAATAAGTGTAAAATATAAAGAAATAAAAAGTGTAAAATTAATTTTAATTTTAAGTAATTAAATAAAAGAAGCAAAAAAGAAAAAATTAGAAATAAGCGTGTTTTTGTTCTCAAATATTTTTGGTTAGTGTAATGTATGATGAAAAAAATATTATTTAACGTAAGAAAGAAAGAAAAATAATTTGTATAAACTATTATTATTAATATTGACAAAAGATAAGAATTGAATTGAATTGAATTTAAAGAATAATAAAAAAGAAATACATTTAACTAAGTTTTTTAATTTTACCATTTGTAAATGTATTGTGTTGATATTGTGCTTTGATATTGAAGGTTTTTTAAATATGATTGATATCGTTCCTCGACAACATTTTGTATATTTTGCTGGAATGATTTCTCCGTAAGAAAATGGTGCTATCTTTGACCCAGAGAAATTGAAATTTAGGTTTAATTTTAATATTTTTAGCTTAGTAATAAAGATTAGACTGCAGTGCTGTAAGATGGTGACGTAGAAATATTTCTTTGTTGCCATCATTATTCATATCTAATTCAACAGTAAAAAGATGCTTATATTGTCGTTTTTTTTCCAATAATTCTTTTTTTGGGATATCAGAATTAAACTTAACAATATATAATTTTTTCTGGGGACCAGCTTCATTAATTTTTTTTTGATTAATTGTTGTAACATCTGATATATCATTTTTATCAATATTAGCATTAATTTTTTTTGCGATCGCCAAAACAGTTTCTGTTGGGTTTATGAAATTCGAAGGTAGACCGGCTAGTACAAGATTATTTTTTAACAAATTCTGCTGCGTTTTATCATGTAAGTACTCCAAACTGTTAACTCTGTTTTCCAAAATTTTCTTTCAATAATTCTGCATTTTTGATTAAAACTTCTTCAAACTGGAGTGCTAAATGTTTTTGATTTTATTGTATATTTATAACTTTTGTTGATGATATTGCCTTTACATACAACTGTGAAAACCACTTTAACTTCGTAGTCATTGCTAACTATGGTTTCCATATGTACATATCAATGTTTACATATCAATAAATGAATTACATGTCAATAAATCAATTACATATCAATAAATCAATGTTTTCAGATTATGGAAACCCAAACTAAATGAGTCCAAAATTTAAGTATTTGAACTTCTAGATCTAGTCAACTCCAAGCTATGATTACAATTTTTTTTATCATCATGAGTTTTGATGAATTTTCTTAATTTAATTTACTTAGATATCAAACAAACAATTAATTATAATTTGAAGATTACAATAAACATTTATGGTCCGTTTGACGAGACTATAGACTTTTTGCGAAAATTTGTATGTTTAATTGTATGTATAAATTTTATGAGTAAATGGGACATTTTTTTTAAATTAACATGTGGTAAAATAAAAAAGTACAAATAAGATCGCATTTTTAACGCTTTTAGGATTATTTTAAATTGTAATGATTTTGTCAAAAATTAATATTATTTAAAATAACACATAATTAAAAAAAAGGTAATCATACGTCGTCGTACTTGCACTATTAAAATTTATTATAAATCTATTAATATTTAGTTTTTTTTTTTCTTTTTACGAGGGACGGTGGTAAACATCAAAAGTCACTCAAAGGAACTGCACGAGGTTCCTCTGAGTAGTGTTGGACTCTAACAACCAAAACCACCCCCTTTAAAACCAAACTATAGGATGGGTCTTTGAATACATAATAATATAATGTACAGTTTGGTTTTGGGGAAAAGGATAAGGGAAGGATTACTTGGGAAATTGCATATAGGATAATTAGGATTATGGAGGATGAAGGGAAAAATTGAGATAGAACATTTGAATTTATTAAGAGTATTGAAAGCTGTGTCATTTTTAATATAGATGGCGATTCCTCTTTTAGACAAGAAATGTGAAACGAGTGTGTAGCCAGTAATATTAATATTATCATTCTGGCCATTAACTTGAGTTTCACATAGGGAAAGAATTACTGGTTTGCTAGAATTTAAATGGCAAGCGACGGCATTGAAATTCGTCTGTAAACCGCGAATATTGTAGACATCTACATTAAAATTGGTAATTTTGTAAAATTTTAAAAATCATTAAAAGTAAAAATCAACAAATTAAAATTTAAAATTAAATAAAAAAGTGAAATATCAAATTAAAATTTAAAATTAAATAAAAAAGTAAAATATCAAATTAAAATTTAAATTAATAAAGAAACAATAAAAATTATAAAAATTATATGTGTACGATATGAATACCGCGAGCTTGACAACACAATTTGTTTGTACATTAAATTAAGTTGATTTAGTTGACTCTAAATCGTATGGTAAATTTTGCTTTTTCAACCATTCTCGATCATCTTTTCTGTAATTGCTGTTTTGACTCTTATTAACTTGAAGGGATTGGTATTTCGCATTATCCATCACAATTAATCAAGGCTCTTCTAAATAATTTAAAAAAATATTTTTGAACCAGTTTTTAAACGCTTCGGCATTCATATTTTTCTGATAATCTTCATCATAGCATGAAATATTTGCACGAAAGATGTATTTACTTTCTTTTGAAGAACCCAGTTTTAGAACAACCCACATGTAAAATAATTAGTCCCCCAACTTTTTCAATTGGTATTTTTATGATTTTGGAAGAGTCTTGATGATGTCAGGTATAGTTTCTTGAATGGTTTTGGTTCACCCAAGTTTCGTTTAAATATAAAATTGGTCTACCTTCTTTAATATTTCTGACGGAGTTTATTTTTCTCAAACAACTTATCCGAGCAAAAACAATTTCCTGCTGTTTCAGAAGATATTTTCTACCACCATCCCTTTTTTTGAATTGAAAGTCTAAATCTTTCAAAAGAAAACTTAGGTGTTCTTTGCTATCCTAAAAATTATTTACTTTTAAAACTGTACGATAGGATCGGGTATAATAAAATTACTCCTCCGTTTGTAACACCTCGAAATAAGTGAGCTAGATATACCTTCAAAGGTATGGATCGGATCAGAAAAAAATTCTAAGACGAATGAGCCATGTCCGTCCGTCCGTCCGTCCGTCAGCACGGTAACTCAAAAACTAAGAAAGATAGAATCTTGAAATTTACACAAAATATTCTGGGAGTAATTTGTAGGTTCCCTATTTTTTTGGTTGAGTTCTGACCAAAACTTAGGGTAGCTCTCGAACACCTAACTTTTACATCCCCACATTTTTTTTGAAATAGAGCTATGAAATTTTAACTGCTGATGGATGTCACAAAAATATTAATTTTATTTTTAATAACGTTTTTTTGTAGCCCCACCCGTTACGGAGCAACAGCTCCCCAAAGGTTCAAAAAAGCTCTATATTTAAATTGTTATTTCACAAATTGTATAAGGTATATCTTCATTCTGAAAACAGCAAACGATTACTACTTTTATTAGCTTTAAAAGTATATATACAATAAATATATATTTGTGGCATACAGTGTCTTAATTTACCGTTATGCGAAACTCAAATTTTGCAAAATCTTTTAACCCTTCTATCTTCTAAACAGTTTAAGTTGGAAAGTTGAAATTTTGACAGAAGTTAGATCTTTGAAAATAAGTATGAGTTATTTCAGAAATTTTTTTTGTATCACTCCCCGTTTAGGAGCTGTAAGGGGTCAAAAACTGAAAATTTCCTATTTTTAAACACCTGTAACTTGAACACCTGTTAAAATTTTTTTGAACTAATACACAAAAATTAAAGCTTCAACATTATACTTTTATTTCTGTTAACAACTTTTTTTTAATAATATAGGGTTACTTTATAATTGACGAAAGTCTTACTTGGTTTTTTCAAATTTGCTAACAAATTTCTTTAACGAATTTTTTGCATTTTGTTTTACTCGATAATTTGAAATTGTTGAGGATAGAATGCGTAGTACAAAAAAATGTAAATAAATAAACAACATAACGGTTGCTTGAAAAATTTTTATTTATATGATATTGATATATATACATACTTATATAATATTTACATATTTATATGTTTATTTACATATCGTATATGTCACTGATGAAAGAATGATAAGAGTATAGATGTATATATATTATATAGCGCCGTATTTACATACATATATGTACATATTTTATTGTACTTATAAGAAATTATTCTATGAATGGAAATATTTTTAAAGAAATATTGCAATGTATGGCGATATACTTATAACAATATAAATATACTATGTGCGCATTAATATAATATAATATTTAAAATTACTATTTTGTACTATATTGTATTTACTATTTTGTACTAAGTAAATTTAATATACATTTACCGCAGAGTGACAGGCTGTGAACATACTAACGGTTCGTACGGGTATCTAAGAGTTGACAAAGGCAACTGTATTCTTCCTCGTTTTTTTTTTCAAATTAGGGTACTCCTTTCTATCATAAAAAGCTAATACTTTCCTGCGCACAAGTTATTTATTAAATTCGCCCAATTTTTTGTAAAAATATGATATTTGCCTTGACATGGCTTTATAACTGTTTAAGATATTACAGATTTTTTTTACAAGATTTATTACAAAGAAAACTAAAAATATGAAATTTGCATTTACATGTGTGTGTTTGTTTTTGCCTTTTAATTAGCTGTAGACAAAACTAAATGTAGCCATATGTACATATAGTTTTATAATAATATAGTTTATACATTTTTCTTTTTCATGAAACACAAAAAACAAAAAAAGGGCAATTATTTTTAAATTTTTGTTTGTTGCATTATACATATGTACATATGTAGATATTTACGTTAATAAGAGTAATAGATTTTTTGTTTAAGTATATTAGAATTCGATGATAGATGTGTATCTAAAAATGTTAATAGGTATACATACATACATATATATATGTAATCAAGCATTAAACATAATATGTAAACTGTAAATCATAAAAATTCGAAAGATTAAAAAAAAATATTCACACATACATATACATATAATTTTAACCAAATTCACTTTTTTCTTTAACAGTTAAACTCAAGTAAAACATAAACAACACAAAAAAATTGACGATGAATATTGAAAAAAGAAAACAAAAACAAAAGTTCGGTAGTTTGTTATTGTTTTGCATTACAGGATTAATTGCGGACATTTAAAAGAAAAGAATAAAATTATGTATGCATACGGAATGAGAATTTGCCTTAAAAAAAGAATATTAACAAAATACTATTGCAATGCTAATTGAAACAGAAATTAGTTTAGAAAAAAAACATATATTGTTATACGGAAATATAACTATGTAGACATGCAGCAAGTAGTACACAAATATGGAATCAAACAAATTGACTAAAACAACTATAACTTGAAAATCATTGGGCCAGTTTATATGGTTAATATCTTGTTAGATTACTAATAAAATTTTTTAACAAAGTTTGTAATTTATTAATTTATAATATTTACCGTTTAGAAGATATGGACTCATAACCGCAAAATTAATATTTTTTGTTAAGAAAAAAATAACTTCATTATCCGGTTCTGAAAAATGTTACTAGAAAATTTGCTTTTATTTTATTATACACACATATAAGTGCATTACATACAGAATGTATGTACCATTGAATAAAATAATCTTGAATAAAATAATGTAAAAAAAATATTTTTTAAAATATGCTTTTCTCGAAACCGAATTGGCCCCCTAAAAAGTAGAAAATAAAATTGATTGCAAAACTTAGCTTTTTGGATAAGGTTAAATAAAAATCTGGGATATTTGAGGTTCGTGTTTCTTTTTTATTCCAGCAATTTACTTTTATATTATAACAGTCCAAAATGCTTGCACTAGCAATTCACTTTTATATTATAACAGTCCAAAAAGCTAAAGTTTTGCAATCAATTTTATTTTCTACTTTTTAGGGGGCGAATTCGGTTTCGATAAAAGCATATTTTAAAAAATTTTTTTTTTACATTATTTTATTTTATACTTTTTAGTTTTAAAAGAAACATAATTTGAATTTAAAAAAAAGATGGGATATTTTTCATTCACACATACATTATTGTTTCTGATATAAAATACGTTTTACAATTTTATATCAAATGTTTAAGAAAATTAAGAGACATTAAATCGATTCCATTACAGCAAGAGTTAAAATCGATTAATAAGATCGTGAAGTAATAAATGTTGACAAAATATGTCTTGATTTAAATTATAAACAAATGGAGCGGAACAAAATAATTTAGGAAATTAGTTTAACATAATATTATGTACGTACGTACATACTTTCATACGTAGTTTTAATTTTTTGTCTTGACAAAATTTTGTTTGTAAATCATAATTCGTAATGCGCAAAAGCATAATTTTGAAATGATCTTTACTTTTTATATTCTTTACTATGTGTATATATACAAAAAAAATATTATGTATGTGTGTATGTAGTTTGAATTTGGCAATTGGAATTATTTTGAATAACATTTTTTATGTATATCTATTGACACAATATACATAATAAATGTTCCTAAATAAAACACATAAAACATTAATTTTTAACGCCATGTATATTCAATATGCAATAAAGAATGTTTGACAACAAATAAGTATTCTGATTTAAATCCTAAACAAATGTTTTAAAACAAAATAATTTAGCAATATAAAAATATTGTACCTATATATTTTGTGTTTTGCTAAATCCTAATACAAAACACATGTGCACATCAAGATTGATTGAACTAAATTATTATAGGAGGAAAGATCAAATAATATGTGTTTATTATACATAAAATTTTATTAAAAAAATGTTGATGAATACAGTTAATAAAAAAAAAAAAAATATACGTACATGAATTGGATTCGAACCACATTACCTTTACTTTCAAAACCTGTACACTCTTCTCTGCACTATACAACACTTAAATATTTTCTGAACATATTACGAACATAAAATCTTAATTTTTAGCCATGCATATTCAACATGCATTAAAGAATGTTGACAGCAAATATTTTGATTTAAATACTAAGCAAATGTTGTAAACAAAATCATTTAGCAACATACATAAAAATATTGTGTATTGTGTTTTGCTAATACAAAAAAAACACCATGTGCAATGGACATCAATATTATACTATTATAGGAGAAAAGATCAAAAATATATTGCGTGTGTATTGTATGCATGAATTTAGAGATAAAAATTTAAGTTTTAAATTCATATATACAAAATATGTACATATTTTATTCAAAAAATGTTGATGAATAGATAGTTAAAAAAAAAAAGTTGCATGTGAACTGGCTTCGAACAACATGACCCCCACTTCTGAAACCTGTACACTTTCCTCTGCACCATACAACACTTACAAATGTTGCTAACAGAAGATAATAAAAAGCGTGACAGAATGACAAATAAATAAATAAATAAATAAACCAACACCCACGAGCTAATATAAAAGCATATAAAATATGGAAAATTTCTGATTGAGTTTTATACGCTTGTACATATTATGTATATAATGTTTATTTAAGTATGCATAACATATTAATATTGATATTTTAGATATGGGAATTTCCCAAGAAAAAATAACAATCCATATTAAGAAAATATTATTTAATTTATTGCAATGCTATCCTGTTATAATTACAGAATTAATTTCAAAAATTATTTCCAGCAAAAAATAAGAAAAAAGATCAAAATACTTAACTTGCCATCTAATACATTTTACTGTTGCTTATTTCTTACATTAGTATTAAGTATATCTAGTACATTATTAAGTAACCTCCCAATGCGAAAAAGAGAAGCGCTTCCTCTGGAAGGTATCTAGAAGCACTCATTTAAAACAAAAAAAATCGTGTCATGAATGAGAAGCAATAAATCAAGCATTCTAGAACGCTTCTAAAGAGCGCTTCCGAAGCAAATGAGATCGTTTTTTGTTTTTTTTTTTAAACCGAAGCGAATGAAATACCTTTTTGTAGACTGAAATGCATATATATACAAGTACATACATTATATTATCAATGGTTATGAATTTTTGTTGTTTTTGATAATACCGTTACGAATATGTTTCTGCTTGTTTTATGTTTAAATAATAATTGTTAGAAAACAATTATTAAATGATTCATTCATTGTACTGTGATTTACGCCAGTGCAAGTTTGTAATTGATGTTTTGGTAAGTTTTTTCATATTGCCATTTACCACTAATATCTATGTATGTATATAATATATAATATTTCAGAAGCTGCAAAAAAATATGCTTAAATTGAAAACTTTTATATTTTATAATCCTTATCGGGATAATTTTATAAACTATTAAATTGATGTAAAAATGTTTAAACTTTTATAGTTATGCGTATAATTTGGAACTTTTCAAAAAGAACCTGTATAGACTCGATTCTATTTTACCTTCAAAATCTCCCTGTTTCCCTCCAATTTCTTCCATCAGCACCCAATTCTACTGTAATTTTGTATAAAGGGATCGTTTCCTAGTGGTTGGGTAGCAGGTAAAAAATTGAAAAACTAAAAAATCTTTTTAAAACAATTTTCTTAACATTCCATGTAGTGTTGATGAAAAAAAACATCTCCTAAATTTTTACTTTATGTAACTAATAATAAAGTAATTAACTATTTTCAATGCACAAAAATACATTTTCTTTTTGATTTTGCTAAAACGCTAGTTAGTGGCAATTTAAAAAGTTTTAAGATTTTAAAATTTTAGGGGGTTGTGAGGCAGTTGGGGATTTTGTATGAGATACGTTTAGTTTCTATTTTGACAAAGTCGCTGATATTAAAAGCCGTTGGTTAATATTATTAATCGCATTTAAATCTAAACTGCACTTCTAAATTTTAATTATCTAATTTTGTATAAAATCTTTTTATTTATTCTATCTTACAATGTGTAATAATTTAAAAACTACCCCTTAATTAACTTAAAAAAGTAAGATTTGATTGATAGTTCATTTGCTACTTGCCTAATAATAAATCGACTTACTATTTTCAATTTTTAACTTGTCATTAAATTTTATTTTTCTTATCTATGAATAACTTGATTTTATAGACATAAATTTAATTTTAAGAATATTATACTATGAGAAATAATTGAAAATAAAAAATTAATGAAAGAGAAGTTAAATGAAAGGGATATAATAAGACATTTAAATTTTGTTTTTTTTTTTTTTCGAAATACCACCATGGTTTGTTGGTATTTGCAAGGAAAATCTTTCAACTATTTCTGTATATAAGTTAAATATATATATGTATATTTTTAAAATTATGTATAAATTATGTAACTATAATATAATATAACTTACTTATTAATTTTTATTCTAGGACATTGACATGCCCACTGTTTAAGAGGTATTGTCCAAGTCATGGGCCCTTTTCTCCAGTAAGAACTAGATGTGTCAGAAGATAGTCCACTTTTCTTAAAAATGACATTAATTGTTACCGAAAATTTAACCATTTCTTCTTGTGTTTCTTTTGAATTGATTTCCCTGTTGACTTCTGCACTTGTGTCTCTTCCAATAATTTTAACTAGTATCGCTTTTGTTAATATAAAAAATCACCAATTCAAATTAAACATGTTTTCTTACTTTTCATATATAGATAGGTACTTACCATAATCTCTTTTACAAAATTTGTTTAAATTAATCTTTCTAGAGTTTATGTCACATTTTCCACAACCTTAAGAGTAAAATAAAAATTTTATTAATTTTCGAATTTTACATCAGTTAATTTATGTATTTAAATTTAATATATATTTACGCATGTATGAGAGAACTAATAAATAATTTGGAAATTAAAGCCAAATTAAAAATTTTAATGTAACGTTAGAATTAATTTAAATCTATTGATACTCTATTAATACACATCTATTTACATTCGATCAAAATACTTTATATTATTATATTCATATTATGTTTTTAATTGTTATTATTTTAGTATAATGTATGTATATATACATTAGTATTATAATGAAATGTATTACATGAATTTTAAATAAAGTAAGTCTATTAAATAGTACTTGAACATAACAGGTTATGGGTCTCTCTTTCGAGAAAGACAACCATGTGCAAACAGCTAATACCTCCACTCAAAGTTTTCCAACGAGAAACAAGGTGGGCAGCAGAAGCTCCTCCCTATCATGTAGAGATATCAAGATGGCGAAATACAGCTTATGGAAATTCGTTTGTCATGCGCACGTCCCGTTTCTGGAACCATATACCATCGCATGTGTTCCCTAAAGTTGGTAATTCGTATGTGTACGATTTACTTAAGTTTAAGAAGAACATTAACATCTTTCTTCAAAATGTCCCTCCAATTTTTCCTGCCTATCCCCCATAATCCAAATTTCCTAACTCCAATTTTCCCAATTATTATTCACAATCCCTATCTCGCAAACCAAACTGTACATTTGTATTAAAGGTTCCATCCTAAAGTTTGGTTTTAAAAGAGGGGTGGTTTTCGTTGGTTAAAGTCCAACACTACCCTGAGGAAGCATGTGCAGTTCCTCTTGTTGACTTTCGAGTTTTCCACCAACCCTCGTAAAAAAAAAAAAAAATATATATATATAGTTTATTTTGAAAATAAATCTATAAATTTGTAAGAGCTTAAAAAAGAATACTGTAGCATCTTTCACACTAAAGTCAGATGGGAGTACAAAAGAAAACAAAGCAATCTCTTACCCAATGCTACAACTGCCAAATGTTTAGCCAAGTAGCAAGACATTGTAACATCAAAACATTTTGTGCTTTTTGTGCTCAAAATCATAATACATCTGAATGCACTAACTAATGCACTAGTGTCAAATGTGCAAATTGTGGAGACCAACATTGTTCGACGGATACTTCTTGTCCAAGACGAAATATTTATATTTCATTCTTGAACAAAAACCAAAAAAATGTAAACAAGTCTCCTATCAGGTCTATGTCAAACTTTCAACTGACAGAAAATTTCGATATAAACTTTCCTCAACTAAATGTTGCTGCAAATAAAACCAGAAACATCCAGCAATACTCAGCTAAAGTTTAGAGTAACTTTCGGAAACCTAGCAACATTAATGAAAACAAAATCATGGAAAAAATCTTACCAACAGTGAGTAGTAGCACGAATATTATAAAAAATGATAAAACTAATAATCTTTTTACATTTAATGAAATAAATAATTTATTAACTGATGTTTTGTCTAATCTAAGTAAATGTATTAATAAACAACAACAGCTTAATGTTATTACTCGGTTAGCTATAAAATATTTGTACAATAATGCATAGTTCTTTCAAAATCGTTATTTGGAATGCACGCGCAATCAAAAATAAAATTACTGAATTTTTCAACTTTATGTTCTCTAATGGTATACATGTTGCTTTACTTAGTGAAACCTGGCTGGATTCCAGCATAAAAATTACAAATCCAAATTATTCTATATACAGAAATTCAAAAATCGTGGCGGCGGTGTACAATTGTTATAAGTACAAATATTAAGCATAAACTCTTGCCTATTTACGATACATATATCATAGAAAACATAGGTATACAAATAGAAACCAAGATAATATTATGCTTAAACTGTACTCAGCTTATTTCCCTGAAAACAGTGCAAATTGTGTAAAGTTAAATTGTCATCTCCAGGATCTTAATAAATCACACCACATTAAACAAATGTTCAAGGCTGACTTACTAAAACTTTCCAGGTGCTCGGGAAAATATATTATAGGTGGTGACTTAAATTCCAGGAACTAATTGTGAGGTTGTCTTAGGTCCAATATATATGGCAATATTTTAAAAGATGTTCTAGTTACTGGCAGATTTAAACTACTGTATCCCCAAGATCCTTCATTTATTCCATCTAACCCGAAACTTAAATCATCGGTGTTAGACATATTTCTAACAAATATACCACAATTCATATCTGAACCTGTAACATTAATTGATCTTTTTTCAGATCACTAGTTCTAATTAAGATCAATAGTAAAGCTTATATTAACGAATACGGTCAGTTAGACTTTGCTAAAGCTAATTGGTCAGTTTTCCGAAAATACCTAACTAATGAATTTACAACACCAGTTGAACAAGGCTTAGTTACTTATGTCCACGACATAGATAATATGTTAGCCAACTAAAATAAAAAATTAGTCAAGCTATTGATCTAGCCATTCCTAAATCAGTAAAGACTAATAACGTAAACAGTACACTCCCGCATGAAATTCTTGTGCTTATCAGCAAAAGAAATTCTATATGACGCAAATGGATCCGTACACGTTTACTCATGTACAAGGCCCAGCTTAATCATTTTAACGTTCTCATTAAAAAAAAATAATCGATTTTAGAAATGCTAAGTGGAACAATTTATTAAAAAATATGAAAAAAGGCTCCAAAACATTTTGACAAGTATGCAAAGTGATAAAAACAAAAAACAAAACATTCCACCATTAACAGTCAATAATATTAAATATATTAATAGTAGTAGTAAAGCTGACATCTTAGGCAAACGTTTAAACATAATAAATATTTTCCAAAAACATAATAAATACCAATAATAATGATACTCTTGATTCAATCAGTGATACCCTTCGTGCAATCGATGATAACCTGGTTGAAAGTTCTGACATTGAATACATCACAACCAAGATAAAAAAAGCGGGTGGAATCGATAAGATCTCAAACAAATGTATAAAAAGGATGCCTAAAAATACTGTTTGTTATCTTCAATGCATACTTAACTCATGCTTAAAATTAAGCTACTTTCCTCATAAATGGAAAGAAGCTAAAATAGTAGCTACATTACAACCAAACCAAAGGCCTGATTGCCCTGTAAATTATAGGCCAATCAGTCTGTTAAATAGCTTTTCAAAAATATTTGAGAAACTAATTAATAAATGGCTTATGTATTTTATAGACAAAAACCGAGCCCTGCCAGAAGAACAATTTGGTTTTAGATCAGAGCAAAACACTTTACATCCATTACTTAGAATAAAAACTTTTATAAGAAATAACCTAAGTAGCAGCAAGAATGTGGGAATGGTTGCACTTGATGTTAATTCTGTCTTCGATAAAGTCTGGCACGATGGACTAATTGTTAAACTAAAAACTTTGGGACTACCAATGTATCTTGTCAAAATAATAAAAGATTTCCTAAAAAATAGGAGTTTTAGGGTCCACAATGTTAAAACTAAATCAGATCTTTTCGATATACAAGCAGGGGTTCTACAAGGCTCTGTACTTGGTCCAATTTTGTACAACATCTATTATTCCCAAGATAAATAATTGTCTATTGTCAGCATTCGCAGACGACATAGCTATTATCTCTGCAGGTGTATATGGAATTGAAATAGAAAACAAAATACAAAATGACCTTAATTCACTAGTTGAATATTTTAAATAGTGGAAAATCGAAATAAACACAGAAAAGTGTAATGCTATTTACTTTACTCAAAAACGTAAAAACTGCTTTCTGCCGCAAAACCCCCTGCGAATTGACGCACAAGAAATAAATTGGGTCAATATCATCAAATATCTTGGCATCACTTTAGATAGAAAGCTAATTTTTCGGGAGCATATATATGAATCGGTAAATAAAACGAGTAAGTGTGTTAAAGCACTTTATCCATTTCTGAATAGAAATTCATTTTTGTCAGTTGATAATAAGTTGCTAATATTTAAAACCATTATTCAACCAATCTTATTGTATGGACCTCCAATCTGGGGAGATTGCGCTAAATCGCATACAACTAAATTACAAATCTCGCTAAATAAAATTCTAAACATGATTTACAATTTAACTTCGTATTTCTCTAATGCTAAATTCCATGAAAAATCCAACATGGATATGATTACAGATAAAGTTGAAAAGTTTAACAGTAAATTCAGGTACAATGCATAATTTTCAATTAATACGCTAATTAAAAATTTATTTCATTCTAATTAATCTAGTTCTAAGTAGCCTAATTTAGATTTAATTAGTTATAAGTTTTATCTCCATAAGTCAATAAGGTTTTTGTCATTTTCCTTTATAAACGCTAGAACTTAGAGTGTAATAATATAAAAATGAAAAAAAAAAATTCTCAGTTGTAAAAATTTGTAAATTTAAAATTCTGTAAAATAAATAGATTAAGTTATGTACATATGTAAATATTTCCACAATAAACTATACTATACTATAAATATATTTGCATTTTTCAAAGTAGATTAATTGGTTTATATCCAATTCATTAATAGATAATTATATAGATAATTAGTACTAGTTCTGGGATTAAATTTGAAAAGAATTTTAAGCCTTTGTTCATTAAAATACCAATTTGGTTAGTATGAAAATTTGAGCAATGGCTCCAACTACATATATTATACCCTATTCTCGAGAGAATGTGCCCGTTATAGATAAGCTTAGCTACATATTCGGGAATGCCGCCAGATCTTTTTGTAGCCAATATAATAGGCATCACTTTTTTCTTCATGTTTTTTATATGATTGTCCCATTTCAAATTATCATCAATTGTTATTCCAAGATATTTTACATTGTATACTCTTACAATTGCTGTATGTCTTATCTTAAGAGTAATATTTTCACATAATTTTTTTTAGTTTTAAATAATAAATAATTGGTTTTTTACAATCGCCACTTGAATATTATATTAAGATCCAGATATAGTACGTTTTCTAGTTCTTTTACCGATTTAGCTTTTGCTATGATATTAGTATCATCTGCATATACATTATAGTTTGAAATAATATTACTCTTTGGTATATTCATAATATATAAGAGATATAACAAAGGTCCTAGAAGAGAACCTTGTTTTACACCAGTTTTTATAATAAGTTCACCACTTAAAACTTCGTTCACTTTAACGCACTGAGTTCGATTTGTTAAGTAACTTTTTAATAAAAGATTACACTTCCCTCTTATACCCAGCTTGTCTAGGAAATTAACTAGTCTACTATGATTTACTACATCCAAGGCTTTTGTAAGATCGATAAATACTGCTCCCACAATATACCCTTCATCAAGTGTATTATAAATTTGTTCCAACATAGCTGTAATTGCGGATTCTGTACCACTATTTTCTAGGAAACCATATTGATTTGGATCAAAACCAACTATTTTTGAAATAAACTTTTTTATCACAGTTTGCCTTGATTTATTCATCAAAGTGGTCTATAATTAAAAGGAAAAATATTAAATTTTTTTTTTTCAAATAGCGAATAAAAAAAAATTTCAAAAAACATAGGTATATTATTTTCCCATGAAACAATTGTTTGATAAAATTTATTATAAAATTTATTATGAAAGAAAATTTTAGTTTATTCATTTTTAATTTTATTTTGACAAATTTATAAAGAAATAAAGTAAAAATATAAAAAAAATATATTGATAAAAAAAAAACAACTTAAAAAATCAAAAAAAAACGTTCAGCTACGTGTCGGTGCTGTACAATAAGACATTAAATCGTGCAACATAAGGTAAAAAAAAAAAAGAAAAACAAAAAAGGGGGTAAAAATGGCGTAGGGGCCAAACCTTGACCTGGAGATTCAGGATCTCCAGACCGTAAAATCCCACGATCTGGAGGAATATTTGAAACGGCTTTTCCATCACTAGAAACATCAAGGGAAGACCTAGATAAAAAGCTTTTAATAATAAAAGCAGAGAATGAAGGTAAAACTTTTAAAAATTACTTCTTTGCGGTCAGCAAAGCGATAAAGGGCATCTCTTCCAATATTGAATCCAAATTTAATAGGGAAGGGAACATAGTAATTGAAGTCCCGAATAAAACAGTAGCGCAGAAATTTTTAAAAACTAAAATACTTCATCAAACACCAGTGACCATAGAGCTATTTAAAACATTAAATCAGTCAAAAGGTGTAGTGTTCTGCGCACACCTAGCCAGTGAAGCTTATACGGGGGTTAATATCCTTAACTTTCGATAAATGGGAACCTCCAGAAAAAATAAAAGCAGGCTTCCTAAGCATCAGAGTCGATAAATCTTATCCTAACCCAATAAGATGCAACAAATGTCAAGAACTGAATCATCGTGAAAAATTCTGCGCCGTTAATAACCCTCTAAGATGTAAAAACTGTAGCCAACAGGTCAACCCAGAATTTATCAACCCTCACAATATGCAATGCAATACAATGCACTGCATTAACTGTGAAAAAGCTGAAATGCAATCTGATCACTCCCCAAACGACAATAAGTGCCCACAATTTCTTATGGAAAAAGCAGTGCTCAAGCTTAAAATGGATAGAAAATGCACAAAAGGCGAAGCGTACAGGAAATTTAGAAACCAGCAAAATAAGGCAAATACTATACAAAATAGGCTAAACCAAACACCGTCAACATCGAGGAATTCTAGCAGCAAAATCCCAACGATCGCTGAGATATTAAAGGAACATAGTCAGAAACTTGAAGAGGAAAAAATTGACTCACAAAAAATCGTGTCAATGTTTCAAATATTCTTACAAAATTTAAATAACCCAGCAATTCAAAATATAGTAAATAACAAAACTGTAGATACTATTAAGGAAAAAGAAATAATATCACAAATCAATACCGCAGAAAAAACAGACAAAATAATTCAAAAACCTATTAGCCATATTCAAAAAGCTAATAGCCAAATAGTAGAAATAAGAAATAAAACTAACATTAATAACAAAAAAATCAAAATAGACCAAAACACTAACGATATAGACATGTCCATGAATGCGAAAATGTCCGACATAAGCTCCATGATGTCTACAGACGACGACGAAATCCGTACCATGAAAGAAAAAAGAAGAACTAGAGTTATCAATAAGAAAAAACTAAAACCTCAATAAAACGTAAATTCCAAATAATAATAATAATACAAAGTAAACAGAAAATAAAGTTCCAAACTAAATCAAATAAATCGATCAAATAAATAAATCAAATAAATATAACTGAATGACTAAAAATAAACAGAAACAGCAAACGACATTACTACAATGGAACATCCAAGGGTTACAAGCCAACTGCGCCTTTTTGGAGCTATTACTAAGGGAGCACAGTCCACTAGTTGTAGCGCTACAAGAAACTCATATAAACTACAGCTACCCTAACAAAAAATTTAAAAACTATAAAACCCACCTCCCCCAGGTCACCGTAAGGTGGGGTGGTGAAGGATTCCTAATTCATCCATCGCTACATCACACATTACACCCAATTCAAACAAACTTATCAGCGTCAGCCATAAAATTAAAGCTACCAAACCAGCCTAGAGAGGTTACTTTATTAAATCTATATTTAAAGCATGATCAGGTAGTACTACTGCGAGAGCTGGTAGAACTAAAAGCCCAGCTGGACAAGCCATTTATAATTCTGGGGGATTTCAACGCCAGGAGAACTCTATGGGGGGACCGAATGTCCAACTCAAGGGGTGAAATAGTAGAGAACTGGATCACGAACGATCACGAACTTGTACTCCCAAATGATGGGAGGCCGACACTATTATCCACAAGAGGCACCTTCACTTGCATAGATCTAACTATTACACATCACGAGTTAGCAAATAGCTACCGATGGACCACAAGGAGCAATCCTAAAGGTACTGACTATACCCCTATCCTGCTAGATGAAATAAGGGATTCCACTACATATTATAAGGAAAAGAAAAATCCGATCTATCTGGAAAAAAGACCGGACTGGATTAAATTTCGTAGTAAAACTGAAGCCTTTCTTATGCTAAACCAACCCAGTCTGAATATAAATAAAAAAGCCGCCATTCTAACAAAAGCCTTAAAAGTCGGTGCCAACTCTGCTATTCCTAAATTAATAGAACTTAAAAATACAGGGAAATCCATATGGTCAAATCAGGTAATTAGGCAACTAGCTAAGGAAAGAGATCGGTTATGGAGGGCACACCAAAGAAATCCTGGCAACATCCACCTACTTATCGCATTAAAAAGGGTAGGAGCCCTTCTCAGGAGTCAAATTAAAAAAGCGAGGAAAAAAAGTTGGACAGATTTCGCAAACAGCATCAATGGGAAGGACATGCCTGATACTTGGGCCAAAGCTCGCCGGATTCTCCGGCTAAAGGATAAGACACATACAATCGCCCTGGAAATCGGCAACACGCTGATACAGGATAATAGGCAAATTGCAGAAGAGTTCGCCAACAATTATCAAGGTGAACTCAACAGGCTAGAAGAATCGAATAACAGAATAGAAAGTATAAATTCCATCACAAATAACCCTGTAAATAGAAAAATGGATCTAGAAATCACTACCGATGAAGTAAACTTGGCAATAAGTAACGGGAAAGGGAAGACACGCGGCATAGATAGAGTAACATACGGCATGGTAAAAAATAGCGGGCCCTTGTTCATAGGAAGATTAACACAGCTATACCGTAACATATTCGATTCAGGTACCATCCCCCAAGCCTGGAAGACAGCCGAACTAGTACCACTTAAGAAGCCAGGGAAAAATCCAGCCCAGGTAGATAGTTATAGGTTCATCTCGCTAATATCAGTCTTATCTAAATTGCAAATAGGTTAAGCTGGCTGATCGAAATAAATTGCCCGAACGAGATCCATGGATTCCGTCCTGCAAGAGATACGTTAACTACCTTGCAGGAATTGGAGTATGAAGCAGCAGTAAGCTTAGAAAAATGTGAACACAGAGACCTATTCTCCTTAGATCTGAGAAAAGCATTCGATATGGTAACGATAGAACCAATAAAAAATCAACTGGTCAAATGGGATGCAGGAAACAAAATTACTAAATATACGGAAAACTATCTGGCCAACAGGAGATACACTGTGAGGGCAAACGCAACTTACTCGGCCATCGAAAAAATGGTACAAGGTATCCCTCAGCGGTCTCCTCTCTCCACAAGGTATTTTAACTTATATATTGCCAGTCTGAGTGCCGAAATCAGTCAGATTCTCAGGATTAAACATTGGATCTATGCTGACAACATAGTATTAACTACAGATGGACCGAAACTCTCAAGATAACAGACCCTCAGCAATGGAGTCCGAACGATTAAGAACTGCTGCCTTCGAAATGGAGGAGAATTAGCAGAAGACAAGTCGGAATTAATTCACTTCTGCAACAAAAGAACCTGTAACTCCTCAGAACTGAGTATAGACGGAGTAACCATCATTTATCAAAGGGAACTAAAACTTCTGCGAATCACCTTCAACAGGAAGCTAAAATGCAATTATCACATAAAGGACCTAGTAGCCAAACTGCTAAAAGTTAACAACCTCCTGAAAATGATCTGTTGCAAAGCTCACGGGCCTCCGATAAACATAGCTCTTCAAATAGCCAAAGCCACTATATTCGGAAGAATAGATCCAGGTATTTCCATATTCGGCTTCACTTCGGAACATAATTTAGAAAAAATCCAGATACAGATCAACCAAGCTGCCAGGACAGCCACAGGAGCCTTAAAATTAACAAGAAGATATCCCCTTCTGATAGAGGCAAACTTCCCCCTTGTCCATGAGAGAAGAAATCTGCTGGCAATCAAAGGAGTTATAAAAGCACACAACAACCCGCTTCACCCACTCCACCAGATATTTTATAGTGGCAAGCATAACGACTTAACAAACCGAATTAAGCCGAGTTTATGTAAAGCTTTGGAATTGATTAAGCAAAAAGCAAAAGCGGAAATAGAACTCCCACGTAGAATAAAAAAATTCAAAATACAACCCAACTGGACTTCGATCAAACCACATATCATAGATGAAATAGCTCACTACAATAAAGCAACTACGGTTCCACATATTTATAAAACCCTCTTTCAGAATATTAAGGCAAAACATCCTGCTAGACACGAAATATATACAGATGCTTCAAAGAACGAAAGAGGAGTGGGATTTGTGGTAATAAAGAACAACAACCTAGTCTACAGAGGCAGCTTAGACCATGCATGCTCAGCATATGAAGGTGAATTCGAGGTTATTGTCACCGCCCTAGAATTAGCAGTAAGAATAAAAGGCAAGGTCAACATATTCTCTGACAGCTTAAGCTCCATAAGGGCAATAAACAACATCCAAGCTAAAGAAAATATAACAAAATGGGCCAGACACATATTAAGCAAAAACAATGGTCGCATCAAGCTAATCTGGGTCCCAGGGGATGTTGAGATTCAGGGGAACGAATTGGCCGACAAAGAAGCCGAAATAGCAGCAAATTCGCACACGCTGAAACATATCCCCAATACAAATAGCTATGGCTACTCATTCATAAAAAATTTCAATGCCAAATGTAAACAACAAACCTGGGATAACAACACAGATCATATGCTGCAAAAAATTTTCCCATCTGTCTCCCAACATACCATCGTCAAAACAGGGAACAGAAGCTCTAATGTGAAGCTATTAAGGATACGACTATGAACCACCCTAGCCACACATGCATATCGTTATGACGGATAGGAGCCAACACAGTGTTGTTTTTGTTCAGAACAACTAACTATAGTTCACATCATGTGTGATTGCCCCTACTCCAGGGGTACGATTGAACCAGAGATGTTGAGGCTGAATTATAAAGGAGACTTTGATAAGGTGAAGGATATCTTATCAATATATGATATCTGGAACAAGATTTAATAGCAATTTAAGATAAAATTCAAAAATAAAAGAACACATCTAGTAATCTATTAAAAAATAATAACTAAAAAACCAATCAAATCATAATATTCATATAAACCTCAAAAAAAAAAAAATAATAATAAATAAATAATATATTCAATAATCAAACTAAAATAAAAATTAGAACGTTATGGACTACAAAAATAATAAATGAAAATTAAATCATAACACGAAATCATCAAACAAACCTAATAAATTAATTGGCTAAATTAAACTAACCTAAACTCAAATTATAAACTATTCCAATTTCATAAACTAACTAAATAAAAAAATCAAGCATAATAATAAAAATAATAAACCTCCCTAATAATTTAAATGCATAATACAAACACAGCCAAACCCAAACAAAAACTTCTAACCGAATAAATATAATTCTAATAAACCAAAATAATATTAAAACTGAGAATATCTCACACCAACAAAAAAGGAAATACAACTTCATAGTAGCAAAATAAAAACAAAATCAATAATCCTGGGTCATACTTCGATATAAACTCGAGTTAATCGAGTGAAACGGAGTGGAGTCGCGGTGGGATGCTGACCCAGGGGTTAAAAAAGGGCGGTAGACTCCATCATCCTCATTCAAAATGTAAACAGCCATACCAAATGGAAACTTGCAGCAAATTTAAATGGGAACCTATTAAAAAAAAAAATTGATATTTTTAAAACTAAAATGAAAATAAAAGTTAGAATAAGTATAGTAGATCATTGAGACAAACAAAAATAAAACTAAACAAAAAATTAATTAATGTATAAAAAAAAATAATAAAATAATTAAAATTGTATAAATAACTCATAAATATGTTATGTAAATAATAAATAAATTTGCTAATTTTACTGGAAAAACGAGGAAGAATACAGTTGCCTTTGTCAACTCTTAGATACCCGTACGAACCGTTAGTATGTTCACAGCCTGTCACTCTGCTTACAATATTATTTTTTTAATATTTTAGTATTTTAAAATAATTTGGGTGAATTTTATAATTTCTAGAACTATGGGTTGTACATATATTCAAACTATATGTTTATATGTACATTCTTCAAAAGCAGATTCTAACCTTTCACATAACGATTATCAATCCAAAACTTTTTCAAATATTCTATAGTACCATTTAATACTAAGCGGTAAATGTATATTAAATTTACTTAGTACAAAATAGTAAATATAATTTTAAATATTATATTATATTATATTTAAATATTCCATTGACAGAATAATTTCTTATAAGTACAATAAAATACATATATGTATGTAAATACGGCGCTATATAATATACATCTATACTCTTATCATTCATTCACTAGTGACATATACGATATGTAAATAAACATGATATTATATAAGTATGTATATATATCAATATCATATAAATAAAAATTCTTCAAGCAACCGTTATGTTGTTTATTTATTTACATTTTTTTGTACTACGCATTATATCCTCAACAATTTCAAATTATCGAGTAAAACAAAATGCAAAAAATTTGTTGAAGAAATTTGTTAGAAAATTTGAAAAAATCAATTAACACTTTCATCAATTATAAAGTAACCCTATATTATTAAAAAAAGTTGTTAACAGAAATAAGAGTATAATGTTTAAGCTTTAATTTTTGTGTATTACTTCAAAAAAATTTTAACAGGTGTTCAAGTTACAGGTGTTTAAAAATAAGAAATTTTCAGTTTTTGACCCCTTACAGCTCCTAAACGGGGTGTGATACAAAAAAATGACTGAAATTTCTGAAATGACTCATACTTATTTTCAAAGATCTAACTTCTGTCAAAATTTCAAGTTTCCAACTTAAACCGTTTAGAAGATAGAAGGATTAAAGGATTTTGCTAAATTTTAGTTTCGCATAACGGTAAATTAAGTCACCGTATGCCACAACTATATATTTATTGTATATATACTTTCAAAGCTAATAAAAGCAGTAATCGTTTGGCGTTTTCAAAATGAAGATATACCTTATACAACTTGTGCTATAACAATTTAAATAAAGAGCTTTTTTGAACCTTTGGGAAGCTGTAGCTCCGTAACGGGTGGGGCTACAAAAAAAAGTTATTAAAAATAAAATTAATATTTTTGTGAGATCTATCAGCAGTTAAAATTCATAGCTCTATTTCAAAAAAAATGTGGGGATCTAAAAGTTAGGTGTCCGAGAGCTACCCTAAGTTTTGGTCCAAACTCAACCAAAAAAAATAAAGTTCTTAAACTTAAAGTTCTAACTTCTGTCAAAATTTCAAGTTTCCAATTTAAACCGTTTAGAAGATAGAAGGATTAAAGGATTTTGCTAAATTTTAGTTTCGCATAACGGTAAATTAAGTCACCGTATGCCGCAACTATATATTTATTGTATATATACTTTCAAAGCTAATAAAAGCAGTAATCGTTTGGCGTTTTCAAAATGAAGATATACCTTATACAACTTGTGCTATAACAATTTAAATAAAGAGCTTTTTTGAACCTTTGGGAAGCTGTAGCTCCGTAACGGGTGGGGCTACAAAAAAAAGTTATTAAAAATAAAATTAATATTTTTGTGAGATCTATCAGCAGTTAAAATTCATAGCTCTATTTCAAAAAAAATGTGGGGATCTAAAAGTTAGGTGTCCGAGAGCTACCCTAAGTTTTGGTCCAAACTCAACCAAAAAAAATAGGGAAATACAAATTACTCCCAGAATATTTTGTGTAAATTTCAGGATTCTAGCTTTCTTAGTTTTCGAGTTAGCGTGCTGACGGACGGACGGACGGACGTACGGACATGGCTCAAATGTCTTAGAATTTTTTTCTGATCCGATCCGATATTTCGAGGTGTTACAAACGGAGGAGTAATTTTATTATACCCGATCCTATCGTACGGGTATAATTATATATAAAGACGCCCAACATCTGAAAGAAAGAGGGCCCAACATTTATTGTAAATATTTATAATTATAATAAATTATAAAAAAAAAAACTTTTTTATGCTTATTTTAATTGCTTTTTTAAAAATTTTGGAAATTGAATTCAATATGGAAATTAGTCTATAATTTCCACATTCATTTTTTGAACCATTTTTATGAATCGGAACTATATATGCTTTTGTTAATGAATCTGAGAATGTTCCTTCCATAAAGCATTTATTGATCAATTTTGCTATAGGTTGTTTAATGATGTTAGCTAATTCTTCTAAATCCTTTACTGTTATTTTATCTAGTCCTGGAGCTGAATTTCTGTTTAACTTTATAATCATTTTATAAATCTCTGTTTCCGTAACTGGAAATAAAACGAACGTTTGGTTATTTCTTTTATGTTGAACAGAATTATTATCTACATTATTTTTTTTTAATTCGTTAATGACGGATTCACCTACTTCTTTAAAATATACATTTAGCGTATTTGCCGTTTCATTTTCATCCTTTGTCTTTTCTCCGTTTATTTTTACCATACTAGTAATATGTTCAGAAATATCGTCGTTAGAATTCATTATAGTATTATTTAATACTTTCCACAGTTTTCTAGAGTTACTTCCGGCATTCTCAATACCTCTATTGATATGGTTTGTTTTTGCCTCCTTTATTAATTTTCCCACCTTTTTCTTGAATTTTTTATATTTTACCCTTTTATCAATGTTCTTTGGATCTTTTTTATGGTTATCATATAGTGTTTTTCTAATTTTTAATTTTTCTTATATCAACGACGTTATCCAAGAATTATTTCTAGTCCTCACTGACACTGAAGTTGTACATAAAACTTTTGCTTCCTGTATTATCTTAATTAACGTATCAATTTCAAAAATATTTGTATTTTCTATTTTATTATTTACAATTTGAGGCATCTGGTTATAATCAGTTTTACTTTTAGTATGTTTTTTCATTGGAGTTTTCATAAACCTAACTGTTTTTAGTGATACTATTGCCAATTGGTGATCAGATAGATTATTATTTTCTATTAAAAAAGTAATATTATATTTATCGGTAAAGTTTGTTATAATATGATCAATTAAGGTATTGGAGTGAACTGTGTTTCTGGTACTTTGTGTTGTGTTTACTATACTATAACCAGATGTGGCTATCATATCTTTATACTTAATTACTACATTAGAGTTATCGAACAGATTTAAATTGGTATCAGCAAAAAATATGTATTTTCCTTTATTCCTTAGTTTATTTTCCAAATAATCTATAAATATGTTACTATTTTCCGCTGGGCCTTGTAAAATGCACCAGTTCTTAGGTTCGGTTGAGGATTTAGAATTTCGATTACATTAAAATTATAATTTTCATCTTTTAATACTTCAGTAAACCTTATATTATCTTTTATAAAGATGACCGTTCCCCCGCCTCTTTTTTCATCTCTGCAATTGAAAACTGCCTTACAGTTTTGGAAGTCATGATTTCATTGCTGTATATCTATACTTCTGTAAGGATTACTATATCAATTGTTTTATATTCATTAATTACTGTTTCTAATTCAAATATCTTATTTCTCAAGCTGCATATATTTAGATACAAAATTTTTAAATTAACGATTTGTATATTATTTTGAACTGTCATTACGACCTACCAATCAAATAATTTTGACAGGAATCCCTAATTTTTTGAAGATGTTCTCTGTATTTATTATAAGTGTGTTGTCTATATGCTGCTAGGTCTTTTTGTACCTCTTTACTAGAGACTCCTATACTTTTATGATATTGGTAATATAATTCACTCAGTTCCTGATAATTCGTTGGTATTCCTTCCTGATTTATTAATACTTTGATATTCATTTTCGTTATACCTTCATAACAAATATCTTTTTGGTCATGCAAAAATAATAAATATAATCTTACATTATTATATATTCTACAATCTCGCAATCTTGATAATATATATATACTGCCACCATTTTCAACCGCTCTTTTAGTAAGTTTAACTATTGGAGAAACCATTGGATTTAAAAAACTTTTATTTATAACCTGTGAACTGCTATTATATGAAACTACTTCTTCATTTTGCGGATATAGTGTTTTTTCTTTGTTTCACTTGTGATATTTGGACACCTTTGTTATATTTGAATTGTCTCTACTGCTAACGTTTTCTTTACTATCATTAATTTCAACTATTTTTTTACTATCATTATTTTCATCTATTTTATTTTTACTAACATTGTTATTACCACTATTTTTAACATTACTATTATAATTATTATCATTATTATTATTACTATTACTATTATTAATTTCATCTCTCTTATTATAAGATTCATTCCTACAGTTAATGTTTTTGTTACTATTATTCCTAACATTATTATCCTTATTATAATTTTTATCATTAATGCTTTTATTTTTATTATTATTACTAACTTTTCTATCAATCATTAAAATTCTATTTGTTTTTGACCACAATTTAGGAATATAAGTAAGTATGCTAATGTGGCTTTTCTTATGCTTTGTATTACATATTTTAGAGTTCTTATTTTCATTTATAACACTAGTTGGATCATTATTGATTTCTTCATTAATATCTATCAAACTAACATTATTATAACTATTATTAATATTATTATTATTATTGCAATTAGACACCTTATTTTTTGTGTCATCTAAATTATTATTAGACGTACTAATTTTACATCAATGCAGTACTATAACTATTTGAATTATTTTTATTTTTATCACTAATATCATTAACATTATTAAAATTATCAATATTATGACTTTTATTAACTTTTTTTTATCAAATTTGAAACACTATATACATATTTATTTGAAATAAGGTCATCCACTTTTATGTACTTTAGTAACCAATTGTTTTTTTTTTAATATTATTTTATTTTGATATACAGGACATAGTCTACTCAAAGTTTTGTGGTTAATATCTAAACCTAAATTAAATTTCTGATTATCTTTTATACAATTAATACATTTATTTATTTCTTCCTTCTTACATTCACTCGTTTTATGTTGCTGATGGCACTTAAGACACTTTTCATTATTTATACACTCAGTCGCTATATGGTTGAAACCCTTCCATTTGAAACACCTCGTGCAATTTATGGCATCAAACACTTTACATCTTTTCCATCCTAAGCACAATTTTTCCGCTGCCAGTATTTTGGAGAAAGATTCCTTGTCTACCTCAATAATCACATTGTACATTTCTTTATTATGTTTCCTTATAGTATTTATTTTAATAATCTTCTGTTCGCTTAATTCCATAAATGAATTTTGTTTGCTAAGTTTCTCTATTATTTCCTCTTCGTTCATTATATTATTCATATGCACTATTTCAAATCTTGGATTAATCTCTTTCGGTATTTTAATATCATACCTTTCTTTCAAATTTTCCTCTAGCTCAACTTTAATTTTTTCCCTCTCTTCTTAGGTTTCAATCACAACTACCCCATTCCTTCTATTTTCTATATTTTCTATTTTTAAATTTTTGGGTTAACCTTAGTATTTAAATCTTTTTTTGTTTGTTCATTTTTTTGTTTATTTTTCGGCTTAACAACTAATGGTAGTTGTTTTTTCATATTTATATTTGATACACTTGGAGTATTTTTTATGATGTCAGCAAATGATAGGTTTTGATCTTATTTATATTTATAAATATATATTATATATATATATATATATATATATATATATAAATTTATATTATATTATATATTTGATTTTTTTTCCATAATTAATTTGTTGAATATCTCATCATTTTTGTCCACTTCCTTTAAAAAAGTTTCATTCAATTTATCACTTTGAGATTTAAATACCTCAGTAATTTATGCCATTTTTTCCCAATTCTTTTCTTTGCATTGAACTGATTTCTGCAAGTGGCTTTCTATAACTTGACTCTATTGCCGTAAGTAAACTTTTCACCTCATTTTAATTTTTTTCTATAGCTGCTTCGAAATCTTCTTTATATTCTTTCAAATATTCATTATTTTTTACCAATTTTATACAATTAAGTCCACATTCTGGATATATTGGATACAATCTTCACAGATAAAATGTATTGAAGCATTTGTGTACAGTATATTTATGGTAGAACTATCCACCCCCGAACATTTAAATGCTTCATGATATGTTTTTTTACAAACTCCAGCACATTCTAATACGGTTTCTCCCTTTATTTTTACTTTGCACTTATAGCATGCAGCCATTCGTGTTCAATTTATTACAAAAATTTTTTTTATAAAAAAGAAAAACGCTGACTTAGTTAATTTTAATACTAATTTGAGGGAAGATTTTAAGAATATTTGCAAAGATATTAAAAATGATCTCTAATACTTTTGAGTGCATAGATGTAACACGTGTAGAAATATCCCAATCCATTTGAGCTTTAAATAGTGAAATTCCTTTAGCTCTTAAATGTGCTTAATTAGTACCGCTTTTTAAAAAAAGATCCAATTTAGATTTAGCACAAACTATGGACCTATTTCTTTATTACTTTGCTTAGGAAACTCTTTGAAAAACTGTTAAAAAAAAGAATGTTCGTAAGAAAGAAAGAATTAATGCTGGTTGAAAAGAATAAATAAGTTTTCTATTGCCGTAAGTAAACTTTTCACCTCAATTTCATTTTTTTCTATAGCTGCTTCGAAATCTTCTTTATATTCTTTCAAATATTGGAAACTCAATGTAGTTAAGTTTCACAATTACCTAGGCCTCTAAATAGACAGTAAGCTCAGATCGGATAAGCACATAGTTAAAAAAGTTTCTCCGCATAAATTACGTTTTTTGTATTTTTGTATGTTTTTCGGATGTTCTTCGGATAAAACAACTTGATTTTTTGTTGTCGGTTTTAAGACTACTCTTATTTTATAATTTTAAATTTATTTATAGGTACTAAAATTAAAAGTTACTTAATGCTAAGATAAGCATTTCTTAATTTAAAACAATAATTAACATTACTTAATACTAACTGCGATAATGCTTATCGATACATTTTAATATATTATACATTTCGAATTTATGAATTAAAGTTAAATTAGAATTCATGAATTGAAATTAAATGCTTAATTGCATATCTTATAATTTAAATTCATTCATAAAAGTTGAAATTTTATATATTATGTGATTAAGAATAATTTAAGCCATATAAGAAACGTATCCCGGGAAATGGTAGTTCCAACTAACTTTAATTTAATTTATTTAATTATGTATGTATGCAACAACGTTAAAGTATGTCATTATACTAGGGTAGATCAAAAAGAAATAGAAAAAAATTATAAAAATAATTTAAATCTATAATTATAATTTAGTAGTTTTCAGCCACACACTACGTATTATGAATTCCGTTTAAAGCTTTGAACATCAGTAACTACATATTTTTTACGATTTTTCTACTATAAAACCTATACATAATATTAATAATAAAAAAATCTTTATTATTAATATTAACCACACGACCTACCGCCACCACACGACCGACCGCCACTACACAAAAAGTACATTGCCAAAATTTATCGGATTTTTTACATAATAATTTATATCAAAGCAAAATAACTTCTAATAATTTAATAACATTTTTTTTTATTCAATAAAAATAATTATAAGCAATGAAATCGTAAAAATATATGTACATTCATTCATACATCCATTTATTATTATTATTATTGTAATGTAGATACATGATTTTTTTTCATTCAAAAAATAATATTAGAAGTAAAAAATAATAAAAACTGTAAACAAATACAAAACAAACATAAGATTAATATTAAATCTGCTAACAAAAATTTTACCGTTTTAATTTTATGTTACCAACAAATGAATAAATAATATGCATTGGCATAGATATAAGTACATACATATGTATGTATATAAATTTTTAGAAATATAAAAAAAAAAACAAAAAAAAAATTGTTCATATAAATTCCTATGGAGTGTTATGTATTAAATTTGGACTTAGAAAAAAAATTAAATAAAAGTTAAAGTTAGTCAGATCAAAAAATGTTCTATGACAAAGTTGTTTCTCTTTACTTGTGTAACAACTTTTTCTTAATAAATTATCTCACCAAATTTTTCGGTTACGAAATATTCGTAAAAAACTTAAAAAGTACACTAGTAAACTACCACTTGCGGTTGTCCGATTTGCTCCAAAAGTTTACTAGTCCGAGATATTTACGTCAAAACCTTAAATATAAAATTCCACTCAGTCGTTTAAGCTGTACACGTGCCCACAGACACACACACGCACCCACACACACACACAGACGGACATCATGCTGAACATTTTTTTACAGCCTTCTCCACACCGGAGTAGTGCATTTTTGCCTAAATCTCGGGTAAACATTTTTAGTATGAAAACAATACCTACCTTATACATTAATGTATGCGGCCGGTAAAAACATAAACAACACATTTCATATTTGCATTACAGTAGTATGGTACCTACGATAGTCGGTAGTAGTAACAAAACGTACACAACAGAACAAAATAACAAAAAAACAAACAAAATTATAAGAGATATTCTCACTTACTCTCTTTAAACCTCTATTCTCTTTTACCTCTTTATATACTTTAACTTATGCATGTATAAAGAAAAAAATTAAAAAATTGATAAAAATCTACATTTATCACAATATTTATTGAATTTTTGAATAATGATGAATGATATTGATCTGATATTAATAATCAATATGTATTTATGTATGCCCCTTATGTATAACCAGCGGGCGAGTGTCTTTAAAATTCAAATATATAATTGTTTTGGATTTTTACTTTTCTATTAAATTGTTGCATTTATGTATAAATGTTTGTATATTATTTGAAGCGATTAGAAAACTTTTCTAATTGTATTCTTTTTTGAATTCAATTTCTTCTCATATACTTAAATTTGAGTATACAGAAGTTCTTACAACCAAAATTAAATTTGAATAATTTTTTATTTTTAAATATTTTGTATGTCAATTTTATGCAGGGTTACCATTTGTACAATTGTGGTAATATTTGTACGGTTTTCTCGTCCTCTGTACTATGTTACATGTACAATCTTAATCAAGGATTGTACACCAAATATAGGGTCTTTTTAGATTTTAAATTTTTTACATTAGGGCAAGGTAAAACGAACAACAGCAATATTTTTACAGACAACGTTGCTCATTAAAACAATTTAACTGTATTTTGCTTCAAACTTTGTTTGTGCATTTTACGAATGTTTTACGAATACCTATTCTGTTTTCCCCATGTACCTTTAAAACATTTATTTCGAACTCGATAAATAAATAGACATAATAGACAAACACTCACAATACCAAATAATCTTAATATACGTACACCAACTACAGGCTCTTTATACAATTTAATTCTGTTTTGGCGTTATTTTAAAAATAATTTCAGCTAGTGTTTTGACGAATTTTGTTTTGCTTTCTGAATTTTTACGGATTGTACTTTTTCCATAAATTCTATTTTTCTAAACTGTAACTGGCTATTATATGAATTGGGATTCAACATAGAATTTGACTATACATTAACAGGGGCCCCTAGTATAATATATTTTAATATACAAAGAGTTCGAAACAAATTGTATAATCTTGAAGAATTTATTTGTAATTGTGGTTGTGAAGTTCATATTGTCGTATTAACAGAAATTTGGCTTAGAGAATCGGAAAACAAATTTTTTAATTTACCGGGCTTCATTGGCTATTTTTCAAATAGAGAAAATGCGTATGGAGGAGTTGCAATCTATGTGTGGAAATATTTAAGTAGCTTAATAATTTTTGAAGATAAATTTCAAAATTCTAACTTTTTAGGCATTAAATTAGTTAAGCAAAATATTAATATTTTTTCAATATATACATCTCAAGAAACAAAGTTAGATGAATTTATTAATAAGTTAAATGACATTACAACTAAATTTAAAGTTATAGGAGATTTTAACCTATTTATAACCTAGTTATAGGAGATTTTAACCTAACCTATTTATTAAATAAACAGAGTTATGATGTCATAAATTATTGCAATATGCTTTCAACTAATGGTTACGTCATTTATAATAAAGTTGCAGAGGTATTCGCTACAAGAACTGGAAGTACTTCTAAAACCGTAATAGATCATTTTATTACAGATATAGTGCAGAAACAGTACTTTTTCCATGCAGTTGCTACCTCTATGTCTGATCACCAAATGTTTTTAATAAGCATAGATAAAAAACCATACAAAGAGTAAATGATTTGTTTTAAAACAGTTGTTGATTTTGAGAAAATTGCAAAAGACAATTTTTGGGACACAATAAACATGCATAATATAACACAATAAAACATGCATTTTGATTAGCTTGTTAGTAAATCAACCTCGTTAATAACGAGGAAGAATACAGTTGCCTTTGTCAACTCTTAGATACCCGTACGACCCGTTAGTATGTTCACAGCCTGTCACTTTGCTTACAATATTATTTTTTTAATATTTTAGTATTTTAAAATAATTTGGGTGAATTTTATAATTTCTAGAATTATGGGTTGTACATATATTCAAACTATATGTTTATACATTCTTCAAAAGCAGATTTTAACCTTCCACATAACGATTATCAATCCAAAACTTTTTCAAATATTCTATAGTACCATTTAATACTAAGCGGTAAATGTATATTAAATTTACTTAGTACAAAATAGTAAATATAATTTTAAATATTATATTATATTATATTATATTTAAATATTCCATTGACAGAATAATTTCTTATAAGTACAATAAAATACATATATGTATGTAAATACGGCGCTATATAATATACATATATACTCTTATCATTCATTCCCTAGTGACATATACGATATGTAAATAAATATGTAATATAATGATATTATATAAGTATGTATATATATCAATATCATATAAATAAAAATTCTTCAAGCAACCGTTATGTTGTTTATTCATTTACATTTTTATGTACTACGCATTATATCCTCAACAATTTCAAATTATCGAGTAAAACAAAATGGAAAAAATTCGTTAAAGAAATTTGTTTGAAAAAGTCAAGTAACACTTTCGTCAATTATAAAGTAACCCTATATTATTAAAAAAAGTTGTTAACAGAAATAAAAGTATAATGTTGAAGCTTTAATTTTTGTGTATTACTTCAAAAAAAATGTTAACAGCTGTTTTCAAGTTACAGGTGTTTAAAAATGGGAAATTTTCAGTTTTTGACCCCTTACAGCTCCTAAACGGGGGGTGATGCAAAAAAAAATAAAGTTCTTAAACTTAAAGTTCTAACTTCTGTCAAAATTTCAAGTTTCCAATTTAAACCGTTTAGAAGATAGAAGGATTAAAGGATTTTGCTAAATTTTAGTTTCGCATAACGGTAAATTAAGTCACCGTATGCCACAACTATATATTTATTGTATATATACTTTCAAAGCTAATAAAAGCAGTAATCGTTTGCCGTTTTTAAAATTAAGATATACCTGATACTACTTGTGCTATAACAATTTAAATATAGAGCTGTTTTGAACCTTTGGGGAGCTGCTGCTCCGTAAAGGGTGGGGCTACAAAAAAATGTTATTAAAAATAAAATTAATATTTTTGTGCCATCTATCAGCAGTTAAAATTTCATAGCTTTATTTCAAAAAAAATATGGGGATCTAAAAGTTAGGTGTCCGAGAGCTACCCGAAGTTTTGGTCAGAACTCAACCAAAAAAAATAGGGAACCTACAAATTGCTCCTAGAATATTTTGTGTAAATTTCAAGATTCTAGCTTTCTTAGTTTTTGAGTTAGCGTGCTGACGGACGGACATGGCTCAATCGACTTAGAATTTTTTCTGATCCGATCCATACCTTTGAAGGTATATCTAGCTCGCGTATTTCTTGGTGTTACAAACGGAGGAGTGATTTTATTATACCCGATCCTATCGTACGGGTATGAAAATACACAAAAACGATTCCTATAAAACAACAATAAAAAGAAACAAGAGTGGATAACAGATCATATTGTTAATGAAATGAAAATAAGAGATTGCTGTTTAAAATTTAAGAGAAAATATTCAAATAGTAAGCGTATAAAAAATCTATATCACAAACACGAAGGTAAAGTATCCAAATTATTATTGCAGGCCAAAAAACAATATTGTTCTAATAAATTATCAGCTAATTCCAACAATAGTAAAAAATTATGGTATATCTATAGACTGATAATGTTTAATAAAAATATTTCTTCTCCTAGCATTAATGAAATCGAGGATTGTAATGAAAATATTAAAAACAAACAAGACATTGCAAATATATTGAATAATTTCTTTGTTAATGTTACAACTGAAATTGATATTTCCGAAGACCCAATTGATCGGGAATATATTAGCAGTTTTTCCAAAAATAAATATTCCAGCTAATACCGACTAATAATGACGATGTGTATAATGTAATCAATTTGTTAAGATCTGCAGCTACAATTGGTTATGACTGTATTTCGACAAAGTTTGTCAAAAAATTTGCTAAAGATTTGGCTCAGGTATTGGTCAAATTCATTAATACGATGTTTCAAACTTCTGTTGTTTCAACCTCACTCAAACGTGCAATCGTGATACCCATATTTAAAAGTGGAAACCAAAGAGACCGAAATAACTATCGACCTGTATCTATACTTTGAAATTATAATTACAACGCGGTTAGATACGTTTATAGCTTATAATCATATTTTAAATAAAGAACAGTATGGTTTCGAAAAAAAATCTAGCACAATAGCAACCTGTCTGAGCTTAACAGATTTTATTTCTAGAAATATGGACAATAAAAAGTATGTTTCTTGTGTGTTTCTCGATTTAAAAAAAGCTTTTGATTGTGTTGACCATGATTTTCTTCTTTTCAAATTTTCTAACATGCGGTTTATTTTGAATCACATAGTCTTTATTAAATCATATATTTCGTATAGAATACAAAAAGTTCGAATAGGGGACGTAACTAGCAGTGATAAGATAATAAAAAAAGGAGTTTCTCAGGGTTTGATTTTGGGACCTAATCTATTTAAAATTTATATATATGATATGTCACCCTTAAACTTAAAATGATTTATACAGTTACATATATGCAGACGATGCTGTATTAAAATATAAAGTTAGTGAGGAAGATCTGAAATGTGCCATTCAACATGATCAGAATGTAATAGAAGAGTGGCTTACCAAAAATCGCCTTGCTTTAAATATTAAAAAAAACAAAAATTATGCTGTTTCAAAATAAAACTTTTAATAATACCCCTTTTAATTTCAGAAATAATGTTATAGAAACTGTCAATTGTTTATCTATCTTGGTTTAATATTAGATAACAAACTGAAATGGTTTGATCACATTAACTCTATAATTAAAAAAATATCTCCATATATTTTTTATTATCCTAACTAAAGAAAATATGTATCAAATCTATTGCTCATATATAAAGTCACATTTTATATATCTGACTTCCATATGGAGCACACCATCGCAATATGTAAATCCGTATATTAGCTTGAGTAATTTATGTGAACGGAAAATGTATTTAACAGCTTTTAAAATTAGTTTTAACGAAATTAAACATAATTTTATACTTAATAGAAATTTTGATATTCAGAACAGAAATACAAGGAACCAATCTAATTTTTATTTAAAGTTAAAAAGAATATTTTGTACATTTGTTTAAAAAAGTATAATGAATTACCATATGAATTAAAACTAATTGATAGTTTACATGTATGAAAAATTATATTATTGTAAAACTAGTTTTATATTTTGTTGCTCGTCTCTTGTTACTTTTTTGTCACTATGTATATCTATGAAAGTATATAACTTCTTTTTTTTATTTTTTTTTATAAGACCATACAGCTAAGGCTAAAGTCGTAATGTAATCTAATTTTAAAATAAATATTGCAAGTATGTAAGACTATGAATATTTCATCTTATAAATTTTGTTTTTTTTTTGTTTTTGTCTGGATTATTATCAGCAATTTTTTATGTGTGAAATATTATTAAAATATATATGTAATTGTAAATATTTATTTGCTAATAAAGAAAAAAAAAAAATATCAAAGTTAGAAGATAATGTAATTCATGTAGATTGAACAAATTTCTATAACAAAATACGTTATTTGTTATTTATGCGTCCTATGTTTTGTCAAACGTTGTTTAGGTGAAGCTAAGATGGAGTAGAACCCCACAAGTTTTTTAAAAAAAAATTAAAATGTTCATAAAGAAAGCTATAAAAGCAATACATAACTATCCTATTATGCATCCAACCAGTATGCTTTATACGGAGATATACTTACTTACGCTTTCGAGATATATGTAAAAGGGAACTCTATATAATTGCATTCAAGATTATAAACAACAAAATAAAATATAACTTTATATTGCAACAAAATTTTGATTTCATAACTATAACACAAGATATAAATCTAAGTTTTACTTATCACTGTTCAAGACGGACAAACAAAAAAACAACTCTTTATACAATATTGTTTAAAAAAAATTAACGATTTATCATAGGAATATAGAATAATTGAAAAAGTATACATCTTTAAAACAAAAATTACGGAAAGAATTCTTACTTGTTAAAGATGATAATTAGAATATTTCCTTTCTTACTTAAAAGTAAATAAAATGCTCAACAGAAAATATATGTAAGTGTGTAGATATGTGTAGTAAAACAAATGATAAAACAAAATCATAAAATTGAGTAATGACCTAATTTATTGTAATAATTATGGTGATTATTCTTCCTATGTTAGGCAACATGATAGATTTGGATAATCTATTGCAATAAGAGCATTCTAACTGATATAATCTAATATATAAGGAAGAAATTATGTTTGTTTGTTTGGTACGGACTCACGTAAAAACCACCAGTCCATATGCAACCACATTTTGCAGGAACATTTCTACGACCCCGGAAGGAGTTGTAGGCTATATCGCGTTTCGATTCATTAACCCATTATGCCATAGCCTTTTAAAGCTTTTTGTTTTTATCGTTGTCCTGCCTAAACGGTTTGACCGATTGAGTTGAAAATTTGCACAAATGTTCTTCTCACTTTTAGGGGTGTATCCAAGGAAATTGGGTGTCAATATGTCACCCGGGTTCGGTCCGGCGGGCTGCCAAAACATTTTTTGTTTCCGATTTATGTTCAGTTTTGTATGCTGCTTTTATGGTCTGTAAAAAAATGAGATTTTTTAATTTACCTTAATGTCGCGCTTAAAATGTTTGACCAATTGAGTTGAAAATTTACAAAAGTGTAGTTCTTCACCCCAGAAGCTCACACAGTTGACGTGGTTACGATCCATTAATATAAAAAAATATTCTGCCCAATTTTTTGTATTCTTATTATTATTAAAAATATGTTCCCTACACTCTTTACTTTTATCTACACTGTTTTTAATATTCCAAAAAAACTTTTCAATGCTAATTTCTAATATATAAAAGTAATTAAAATAACCTTATTAAGTATCTTATTAAGAAATACATTATTTACATGTGGTCTACCTATATAAGATGCATGTGTATAACATATTTATAAAGGTAAAAAACAATCATGCATTTTTTATATTGAAAATATGCTAAACAAAACCTGAGATGTATGCATTTAAAAAGAATTTTGTCAAAATTTGAAGAGGTGCTGTAGGATCTCTAACTATGAGGGTACATAGGGTAAAGTTGTACAACATTACATTTTAAACAGTATATATAAGTTTTGTAAGCAAACGGAGTGACAGAGCGAACTTAATAGCAAATTTTTCAAAATGTACTATCCTTTTAAGTACAAAAACATGAAGTGACATGAAGGGAAGTGAATTCACAAAAATATGAAGTGACATTACTTACGAAAAAAAATATATTACATCATGGTCTTTTCTAATTGAAATGCGATTTTATGTTTCGGTATTAACGAATATATTGTGAAAACTCACTTCGCCGTAATTGTGTACTCAATAGATTATTGATTCTTTTAAAGATTTTTTGTAGACAAATTGTCTCTAATTCTTCGCTCTGTTTATTCAATTTAACTAAATGTAATAAAAAACAGAATATTAATTACCAGCATTTGTAAATGCATAGTAATAAGTTAACTGTATTAATTAAATTATATTAACACAGAAACAAAAGTTAATAATTTTTATTTCATAAAGCCAATAAAATACTCCGGCCAACGCCGGGTACTCTGCTAGTATACCATATAAAGAAATGTATATAAGTTATTAATCTTTTATTTTATTATTTTGTTTTTTTGTTTTTATCATTATTTATAATTTTTTTTTGTTTTTTTGCTTTTCTTTTTTGTTCTTTTTTAATTTTTTTCTGGTTGTTTTTAAATAAAGTTCAATATGTGTAACTCAATGTCAAAATAATTGTTAATTTTTTGTTTTTTTATCAAGAAAGGAAAAATAAAATAAAGCAAGAAAAAAGCTAATTTGAAAAATATCGCCGGTATTGAAAAATTAGAAGATGAAAATGATGGGGCTTTGAAGCTTCAAGTCAAGTGTTGACATTCAACGATTTGTGGGCATAATATATAAACGGGACTATGATCGAATCAAGTGATAGTTCGAAAATTCTAGACCGGGAAACCAGAAACGCAATGGCACTGGCACTTATTGCATTAACTCTGCAAGAAAACCAATTGAGTTATATAAAGAAACCCGAAGCATCAAAAGCAGGATGGGAAATGTTGAATTCTCAAGCCGTGGATGACTGATTTCCTTTTACTTAAAATAAAATATAAATACCAAATAGGCCTAAAATGTAGGAATGATCCCTATAATACTAATTTGAAAGAAGATTTTAAGAATATTTGCAAAGATATTCAAAATGATATTACATCTCTAATACTTTAGAGTGCATAGATGTAACACGTGTAGAAGTATCCCAATCCATTCCAGCTTTAAATAGTGAATTTTCTTTAGCTCTTAAATGTGCTTAATTAGTACCACATTATAAAAAAAGATCCAATTTAGATTTAGCATAAACTATGGACTTATTTCTTTATTACCTTGCTTAGGAAACCTCTTTGAAAAATTGGTAAAAAAAAAAAATGTTGGTAAGAAAGAAAGAATTAATGGTGATTGAAAAGAATAAATAAGTTTTTTATTGCCGTAAGTAAACTTTTCACCTCAATTTCATTTTTTTCTATAGCTGCTTCGAAATCTTCTTTATATTCTTTCAAATATTCATTGTTTTTTACCATTGCCCTTTCCATATTTTGTACAATGAAGTCCACATTCTGGATATATTGGATACAATCTTCACAGATAAAATGTATTGAAACATTTGTGTACAGTATATTTATGGTATGGTATGAACTATCCACCCGCGAACATTTAAATGCTTCATGATATGTTTTTTAAAAAACTCCAGCACATTCTAATCCGGTTTCTCCCTTTATTTTTGTTTTGCACTTATGGCACGCAGCCATTTGTTTTCAATTTATTACAAAAAATTTTTTCTATATAAAAGAAAAACGCTGACTTAGTTAATTTTAATTCAATTAATTATTCGTATTTTAAGTATTTTTAACCGTACAATATAAAATACATCTGATCATTACACGCTCGACTTTGCTTTGTATAAGTGAATGGTTTATAAAAAATAGGTTACCTCTAAAGTGAATGGCTTCTAAAAATAATACCAAGAAAACTTGTATTCTGCTATTTGATAACAAAATTTTTAATGATATCACTTTCATTCACAATGGTTGGAAACTCAATGTAGTTAAGTTTCACAATTACCTAGGCCTCTAAATAGACAGTAAGCTCAGATCGGATAAGCACATAGTTAAAAAAGTTTCTCCGCATAAATTACGTTTTTTGTATTTTTGTATGTTTTTCGGATGTTCTTCTGACAAAACAACTTGATTTTTTGTTGTCGGTTTTAAGACTACTCTTACTTTATAATTTTAAATTTATTTACTAAAATTACTAAAATTAAAAGTTACTTAATGCTAAGATAAGCATTTCTTAATTTAAAACAATAATAACATTACTTAATACTAACTGCGATAATGCTTATCGATACATTTTAATATATTACACATTTCGAATTTATGAATTAAAATTAAATTAGAATTCATGAATTGAAATTATACGCTTAATTGCATGTCTTATAATTTAAATTCATTCATAAAAGTTGAAATTTTATATATTATGTGATTAAGAATAATTTAAGTAGTTCCAACTAACTTTAATTTAATTTATTTAATTATTTATGTATGCAACAACGTTAAAGTATGTCATTATACTAGGGTAGACCAAAAAGAAATAGAAAAAAATTATAAAAATAATTTAAATCTACAATTATAATTTAGTAGTTTTCAGCCACACACTACGTATTATGAATTCCGTTTCAAGCTTTGAACATCAGTAATTACATATTTTTTACGATTTTTCTACTATAAAACCTATACATAATATTAATAATAAAAAAACATAAACAACACATTTCATATTTGCATTACAGTAGTATGGTACCTACGATAGTCGGTAGTAGTAACAAAACGTACACAACAGAACAGAATAACAAAAAAAACAAACAAAATTATAAGAGACATTCTCACTTACTCTTTTTAAAATTGTGTATTCTTTTTTACCTCTCGAGTCACGAATCTCGACTCGACTCGACTCGACCTCAACGGCTCAACTATTCTTTGGCTATATGTATGGAATATACTTTAACGTATGCATGTATAAAGAAAAAAATTTAAAAATTGATAAAAATCGCCATTTATCACTATATTTATTGAATTTTTAAATAATGATGAATTATATTGATCTGATATTAATAATGAATATGTATGTATGTATGTCCTTATATAAAACCAGCGGGCGCGTCTCTTTAAAATTCAAATACATAATTGTTTTGGTTTTTTACTTTTCTATTAAATTGTTGCATTTGCGTTGCATTGTTTGTATATTATTTGAAGCGATTAGAAAACTTTTCTAATTGTATTCTTTTTTGAATTCAATTTCTTCTCATATACTTAAATTTGAGTATACAGAAGTTCTTACAACCAAAATTAAATTAGAATAATTTTTTATTTTTAAATATTTTGTATGTCAATTTTATGCAGGGTTACCATTTGTACAATTGTGGTAATATTTGTACGGTTTTTTCGCCCTCTGTACCATGTTTACATGTACAATCTTAATTATATTAATATGGGGTCTTTTTAGATTTTAAATTTTTTACATTAGGGCAAGGTAAAACGAACAACAGCAATATTTTTACAGACAACGTTGCTCATTAAATCAATCTAACTGTATTTTGCTCCAAACTTTTTTTGTGCATTTTACGAATGTTTTACGGATACCTATTCTGTTTTTTTGGGATTCAACATAGAATTTGACTACACATTAACAGGGGCCCCTAGTATAATATATTTTAATATACAAAGAGTTCGAAACAAATTGTATAATCTTGAAGAATTTATTTGTAATTATGGTCGTGAAGTTCATATTGTCGTATTAACAGAAATTTGGCTTAGAGAATCGGAAAACAATTTTTTTAATTTACCAGGCCTCATTGGCTATTTGTCAAATAGAGAAAATGCGTATGGAGGAGTTGCAATCTATGTGGGGAAATATTTAAGTAGCTTAATAATTTTAAAGATAAATTTCTAAATGCTAACTTTTTACGCATTAAATTAATTAAGCAAAATATTAATATTTTTTCAATATATAGATCTCAAGAAACAAAGTTAGATAAATTTGTTAATAAGTTAGATGACATTACAACTAAATTTCAGCAGTCCATAGTTATATAAGATTTTAATCTAAATTTATTAAATAAACAGAGTTATGATGTCATAAATTATTGCACTATGCTTTTAACTAATGTTTACGTCATTTATAATAAAGTCACAGAGGTATTCGCTACAAGAAGTGAAAGTACTTCTAAAACCATAATAGAACATTTTATTACATATATAGTGCAGAAAAAGTACTTTTTTCATGCCAATACCTCGCTTTGCGACGTTTCAGTTTGCGTTTTTTCATATTGCGACGCAAAAAATTTTCAAAAAAATGTTATATCATATTTGAATTGATTGAGTGTATTTTTTGAAACATAAGTTTTGTGTACCTACTAAAAACAATTTAGAAAAGCCATAAGTATTTTTATTTTGGAATCCTTTTTTGTAAGTTCAAAACAATTTTTGTAGTTCATTTAATTTCTAATTTTAATTTAGAAAGGGTAACAATAATGAGTGGAAAGATTGTAAAAAAGAAATCGAAAAAGGCAATAACACTGGATACAAAATTAAATATTTTACGACGCTTTGAGGCTGGAGGAAAGGCTGTTGATATAGCTAGAACACTCGGACTAGCACAATCAACATAAACAATAACAAATAAAAGATAGTGATGTCAATAAAATTAAAGAAGTTGCAAAATCCGCTACAATATCAGATACAAAAAAATAACTCGCACAAGAGACTTTTTATTAATAAAAATGGAATCCTTGCTTTGTATTTGAATTGAAAAGCAAGTTCATGACCCAGTTCCACTAAGTAAAAGCTTAATTCTAGAAAAAGCAAAAAGCTTATATGAAGATCTTCAAAATAAATCAATGCCAATTGACATACAGAGAGAGAATGTCGAAGAAAAGCAGCAAGTCAAGGATGGTTCGAGAGGTTGCGGGCAATGCGTGCAAAATTTCACAATGCACAGTTGAAAGGTGAAGCAGTCAGTGAAGCAGCCGATATTGCTGCAGCTGCGGAATTTTCTGAGAAATTAAAAGCTATTATACATTACGAAGGATTTCCCCCTAAACAAGTCTTCAACGTTGACGAAACTGGTTTGTTTTGGAAATGGCTACCGAGTAGAACCTATATATCCAAAACAGAAAAATCAGCGTCAGGTCGTAAGCCAAGCAAAAACAGGCTGACTGTTCTTCTTCTAGAATCCCATTTACATTCAAAATTTGTCAGACAATTTAAAATTTATATTTATGCCTCCAAACACTACCTCCGTAATCCAACCAATGGATCAAGGAGTCATTTCAAACTTCAAAAGTTATTACCTCAGAAGAACGTTCAAACAGCTTATAAATGCTATCGACGGTCCTAAAAAAAATAAAATTCCAGAATTTTGAAAAAATTTAATGTAATGGATGCAATAAACAATATTTCAGAATCGTGGATGAGGAGGAAGATTTGGTCTGAATGTGTTCGTAAAAAAAGTAACTCTAATGAAAATGTTGTTGATGATACCTCTGCAGTTTGCACAGAAATTGTTAACCTAGCAAAAGCAACTGAATTTGAAGGAATGGATGAAGCCGATGTAAACGAGCTTATTTTAACACAAAATGAAGACATGACTAATGATTATTTGATGGAACTGGATCTTGAGCCGGCGTTTAAAAAAATCCAGTAGAAAATCCAATTGAAACTCCTGAGCCAAAAATTTTAACTTAAAAAAAATTAGCAAAGCAATGGCCTTGATTGACGAAGCCATTTCCATTTTCACAGAAAATGACCCTGACGAAAAAAGAGGCACAAAAGTTGACCAATCCTTAATTGATGGTATAAGTTGCTACAAGGACATTTATGTAGAACGAAAAAAGGTAAAGATCCAGCAAACATTAGAAAAATATTTGCAGCAACATCTACACATAGAACATCTTATTCATCATCCGAAACTGGATCTGCAATAACCCTAAATTCTGATTCTTCATAAATATTAATTATGAAGAATCAGAATCAGTAAATTTAATTTTATTTTATTCATTTTATATTTTAATGATTTTATTGTTTTGTTTTTTATTTTTCTTTATAAATTATTTGCTTTTTTTTTCTATTATAATGAAATGTTATGTAATTTTCTATTTTAATACAAAAAACTTAATAATAACTTGAAGTTACGTTGTTTTTGGGTAAACAATTTTTTTGATTTAGGATCTGAACAAATTTTTCATATTTTAATACAATTCCATATAAAACTTCATTTCGAATTGCGACTTTTCCCTTGCGACAAATTTTTTGGAACCAATTATCGTCGCAAAGCGAGGTATTGGTGTAGTTGATACCTCTATGTCTCATCACCAAATGTTTTAATAGGTATAGATAAAAAACCATACAAAGAGAAAATGATTTGTTTTAAAACAGTTGTTGATTTTGAGAAAATTACAAAAGACAATTTTTGGGACACAATAAACATGCATAATACAACACAATAAAACATGCATTTTGATTACTTTGTTAGTAAATTAACCTGGTTAATAAAATAATACACAAAAACGATTCCTGTAAAAAACAATAAAAAGAATGGATAACAGATCATATTGTTAATGAAATGTGAATAAGAGATTGTTAATTAAAATTTAAGAGAAAATATCCAAATAGTAAGCGTATAAAAAATCTATATCACAAACACAAAGATAAAGTATCCAAATTATTATTGCAGGCCAAAACAACAATATTTTTCTAATAAATTATCTGCTGATCCCAACAATAGTAAAAAATTATGGGATAGCTATAAACTGATAATGTTTAATAAAAATATTTTTTCTCCTAGCATTAATGAAATCGAGGATTGTAATGAAAATATTAAAAACAAACAAGACATTGCAAATATATTGAATAATTTCTTTGTTAATGTTACAACTGAAATTGATATTTCCGAAGACCCAATTGAACGAGAATATATTAGCAGTTTTTCCAAAAATATATATGAGCCATTCTAGGTAATACCGACTAATAATGACGAGGTGGATAATGTAATCAATGTGTTAAGATCTGCAGCTGGAACTGGTTATGGCTGTATTTCGACAAAGTTTGTCAAAAAATTTGCTAAAGATTTGGCTCCTGTATTGGTCAAATTCATTAATACGATGTTTCAAACTTCTGTTTTTTCAACCTCACTTAAACGTGCAATCGTGATACTCATATTTAAAAGTGGAAACCAAAGAGACTGAAATAACTATCGACCTGTATCTATACTTTGAAATTATAATTACAACGCGGATAGATACGTTTATAGCTTATAATCATATTTTAAGTAAGGAACAGTATGACTTTTCTACAATTTTTTCATGTAGCCCCTCAAACTTTGAAAAAGTCCTATTTTTAAATGCATATATCTTATGTTATGCTTAAGATTTTTTCAATCGGAAAACGTCATTCGACAGGTATTTTTTTTTTAACTTTGTAAATTAATATCAAAATTTACAATTTTAAATTTACCGTTATGTGAAAACCAAATTTTGCATAATTTTTCTACTTTCATAACTCCGGCACGCTTTTAGATAGAGGCTTGACATTTTGAGGAAAGAAAAAACTTTTAGAATTAGTATATTTTTTTAAAATACCGGAAATTTTATTATCTACATAAAGCAATATCAAAATTATGCAATATTTTGTAATTTACCGTTATGTGAAAACCATATTTTGCATGAAATTTCTTTTTTCATAACTCCGGCACGCCATTAGATAGGAACCTGAAATTTTGAGACAAGAAAGAACTTTTAGAATTAGTATAGATTTACTTAGAAATTTTTTTGCACCGTCCCCTGTTTAAGAGGTATTATGGCTGAAAAATTGAAAATTTGCTATTTTTAGGCACCTGTAACTTAAGCACCTGTACAAATTTTTGCTCGGAAAGAAATAAAAATTAAAGTTCCAGTAATATATTTTTACGTGTGCTAAAGGTTGTTCTTACATATATAGGGTTCCAGACTTACAGGCGCTCAAAATTCCAAAAAAACCTATTTTCACATATTTTCTTATTACAAAAATTTTCTTAAATTTTCAAATTTTTGTGCAAGTCACAATTCTAAACAGTTTGTATTATGTTTTGGAAATTTGCGCTTTTAAAAACCGTTGGTTTACATTCTACCTTGTTCTTTTTTGTTTTTGTCTGGATTATTATCAGCAATTTTTTATGTATGAAACATTTTTAAAATATATGTAATTGTAAATATTTATTTGCTAAAAAAAAAAAAAAATAGTAATATCAAAATTAGAAGATAATGTAATTCATGTATTTGTTCTTTATAGATTGAGCAAATTTCTATAACAAAATACGTTATTTGTTATTTATGTGTCCTATGTTTTGTCAAACGTTGTTTACGTGAAGCTAATATGGAGTAGAGCCCCACAAATTTATTTAAAAAAAATTAAAATTTTCATAAAGAAAGCTATAAGAGCAACACATAACTATCCTATCATGCATCCAATCAGTATGCTTTATACGGAGAAATACTTACTTACGCTTTCGAGATATATGTAAAATGGAGCTCTATATAATTGCATTCAAGATTATAAACAACAAAATAAAATATAACTTTATATTGCAACAAAATTTTGATTTCATAACTATAACACAAGATATAAATCTAAGTTTTACTTATCACTATTCAAGCCAGACAAACAAAAAAACAACTCTTTATAAAATATTGTTTAAAAAAATTTAACGATTTACCATAGGAATATAGAATAATTGAAAACGTCTACATCTTTAAAACAAAAATTACGGAAAGAATTCTTACTTGTTAAAGATGATAATTTGAATATTTTCTTTTTCTTTTTTACTTAAAAGTAAATAAAATGCTTAACAGAAAGTATATGTAAGTGTGTAGATATGTATAGTAAAAGAAATGATAAAACAAAATTATAAAATTTATTAATGACGTAATTTATTGTAATAATTATGGTGATTATTTTTCCTATGTTAGGCAACATGATAGATTTGGGTAAGGTATTGCAATAAGTGCATTCTAACTGTTATAATATTTAAGTTATTAATGTTTTAATTTATTATTTTTTTTTTTGTTTTTATCATTATTTATAATTTTTTTTTGTTTTTTTGCTTTTCTTTTTTGTCCTTTATTAATTTTTTTTTTTGGTTGTTTTTAAATAAAGTTCAATATGTGTAACTCAATGTCAAAATCTTATAAGCTCAGACAGTCTAGGCTAGGATCTATAAACCTCTTAAATAATTGTTAATTTTTGTTTTTTTTTTCAAGAAAGGAAAAATAAAATAAAGCAAAAAAAAAAACTAATTTGGAAAATATCGCCGGTATGTCAAGTGAAGTGCTGACATTCAACGATTTGTGGGCATAATATTTGGGACTATGATTGAATCAAGTGATAGTTCGAAAATTCTATACCGGGAAACCAAAAACGCAATGACACTGGCACTTATTGCATTAACTCTGCAAGAAAACCAATTGAGTTATATAAACAAACCCGAAGCATCAAAAGCAGGATGGGAAATGCTGAATCCTCAAGCCGTGGATGACTGATTTCCTTTTACTTAAAATAAAACATAAATACCAAATAGGCCTAAAATATAAGAATGATCACTAAAATACTAATTTGAAGGAAGATTTTAAGAATATTTGCAAAGATATTAAAAATGATATTACATCTCTAATACTTTTGAGTGCATAGATATAACACGTGTAGAAGTATCCCAATCCATTTCAGCTTTAAATAGTGAATTTCTTTTAGCTCTTAAATGTGTTTAAGTAGTACCACTTTTTAAAAAAAGATCCAATTTAGATTTACCAAACTATAGACCTATTTCTTTATTACCTTGCTTAGGAAAACTCTTTGAAAAATTTGATAAAAAAAAGAATGTTGGTAAGAAAGAAATAATTAATGCTGGTTGAAAAGAATGAATAAGTTTTCTCACCAGCAGTAATTACTTTAACAAAAATCAATTTGGTTTTCTAGAAGATAAATGTACCGAAGATGCTATCTTAAAACTTAGTTCGGAATTGTATTCAAGTATAAATAGCAATTGTCCTACAGCTGCTCTATTTATAGATATAAAAAAAGCATTTGATACAATAAATCATAAAACTCTTATTAAAAAATTGGAATCGATAAGCTTTAGAGGTTTTATGTTGGACTTTCTTAATTCATATTTGACTAACAGATTGCAATTAATTTGACAACAAATTTGCCTAACAGGTTGATGTTGTCTTAAGTGATTACCAAATTATAAACTCTGGTGTACCTACCTCAAGGTTCAGTTTTAGGGCCACTATTATTTTTAATTTATATAAATTTTTTGTTTTTACAACCATTTATCACCGGAAATATCACCGGTTTTGCTGATAACTGCTCTCTCTCGTACAGTAATATAAATGTTTTTTCTCTACAAAAAAGCAGTGAAACAGACGCACCTTATGTAGAAATTGGTTCATGGTTCATAAACTTATAATAAGTAATAAAACCAAATTCATGTTTTTTAAGAGAAATAAGATAAATATTTATTTGATATTTTGTAGTAAGTTTAGTATAAATTAATATACATTTGCCGCTTAGTACTAGTAAATGGTAATATTTCGTAAATTTGGAAAAGTTTTGGATTGATAATAGTTAGGTGGAAGGTTAGAATCTGCTTTTGAAGAATGTGTAAACATTTAGTTTGAATCTATGTACAAACTATAGTTCTAGAATTTATAAAATTCACTTAAATTATTTTAAAATACTAAAAAGTTAAATAAATAATATTATAAGCAAAGCGACATACTATGAACATACTAACGGGATCGTACGGGTATCTAAGAGTTGACGAAGGCAAATCTAAGAGTTGCAGGACCCTGGCAAGCCTAAAAACGTGTGGAATGTGTACAAAACAATTATGTTTAATAAAAATCCAAACATTTCGGACAATGAAATAAAAATTATTATTAATGATAGCAATAGATATGTTAGCTATATATGTTGTTATGTATACACAGGAAAAAAATAACGTAATGAACATTTTCTTTATGACGATAACATGTAAACTAAATGTACCTAATAAAACAATTGATTAGGCTTATCTTAATAATTTCTCCCGAAATATATATAATAATTTGAGTTTAGAGTTAACGAACCTAGAGGAAATAAATGATGCAATTAATTTGCTAAAATTGTATTCAAAGACAAGGATGATTGGTATTTCGACCAAATTCATAATAAAATTCTCAAATAGCTGAGCACCCACTTTAGTAAAATTTATTAATAAATGTTTTGAAGCCCACTCTCTTGATTGCCTGAAAAAGGCCGTAGTGATTCCAATTTACAAAAGTGGAAATGTCACAAATCCGTCAAATTATAGGCCAATATCAGTATTATCCAGTTTCTCAAAAATATATTAGTGTATTATAAAAAGTAGACTCGAGACGTTCCTGGGAAACAACAGTATATTGAGTTCTGAAAAATACAGATTTGAGACAAACTCTAATACCACAGCATGTCTGGCCTTAAGACCGCGGCATGTCTGGCCTTAACTGACTTTATTACGAGAAATCTGAGCTGTGTTTTCATTGATTTACAGAAGGCATTTGACTGTGTCGACCATAAAATTTTACTGCACAAGCTTTCTAGATTGGACTTTTCGAATCAGCAAATTGCTTTTTTCGAAACCTACTTAATTCAAAAAACTCAGTGTGTAAAGATTAATAAAAGCTAAGCAATTTATGTATAATCAACAAAGAAGTACCGCAGGGATCTGTCTTGGATCCGCTATTTTTCAGGATATACATTGATGACATAACTCGACTTAATCTTCGTGGATCTATTCAGTTATTTGCTGACGACGGTTATAAAGTATAAAGGAGGCAAAACTCAGTACGCTTAAGCGAGGCAAAACTCAAAAAAGCTATATTAGATGATAAAAAATCTATACAAATCGAAGTTTTGCTAAGAAAAGCAGTAAAATTAATTCACAATTACCCGGTACCCCATTTCCCACCCGACCAGTATGCTTTATACGGAAAAGTACCTAAGCTTCTCAGTAATTTGTAAAAGGGGGCTCTATATAATCGCGTTCAAAATAATCAACAACAAAATAAAACACAATTTTTTAATTCAAATAAATTTTGATTTTCATAATTATAATACGCGAAATAAATCTAAATTTTATTTATCACTTTTTAAAACAGATAAACAAAAAAATAACGTTTATACAACTGCTTAAAAGTATTTAATAACTTACCACCGGAATTTAAAATAATTGGAAACATCTGCATATTTAAAACAAAAATTACAGAAAGAATTGTTGCTGATTATATAGCTTACAGAAATTTATCAGTTCAATTTTTATACTCACTCCTGATTTTCTTTCCTAAAAATCATAAAGTTTAGAAATAAGTAGTAAAAATATTTAAACATCTGCAATAAAAAAGAAAAAAAAACAAGTAAGTTTAAAATTTTATTAAAAATAAAATTTAAGGGCTGGCGAAATATTTTATCACATATTTTAAATAATACATAAATACTTATACCTCTTATTGAACGGTTATTTTCGAATACTTTTATTTTCCGCAATCAGATTTCTAATTCTTAACAAATTGTTATGAAAAAAAAAAAATTTGATTTGAATGTGCAATATGTGCAATGTTATTGAATTTGTGATGCATAAATAATATATGTACATTATGTATCAAAATATTAATTTTGACGCAAACTTCAACAAATAATTTTGTGAATTGCATGAAAATTATTTTGTACATTTTACCTATAAATTTTAAAAATTTACCCTTAAATTTTATTCTTAAGAAAATTTTAAAAATTCATATATATGTACTTGTTTTTTACTGGTTTACAATTCAATTCAATTTTTAAAATAAAAAAATACAAATCATTTTTCATATTATATTATATATGTATGTATGTACCTACCTCAATGGAAGCGACGAATTTATATTAGAATAATTACGAATACTAATTCCAATAATAGCAAATTTTTATATACAATGCACACATTTTTTAGTTTTTATTTTTACAAAATGTACTTTCATACACAATTTGTCTGTAAGACTGTAACTCAAAAAATCTCATACAATTTTCAATGTACATCATATACCTAATACATACTTACATATTATATTCACATTCATTCTTTAAAAACAGAAAAAAACAAAAAAGAAACATAACAAAACAAAAATATGTATTGAATACTTAAAATTACATAGCTACATATATAAATACATATCTATACTATTCATATCAAACTACATGTATAGCAATAGCGTATATTGTATAGCAACATAAAAAACAAAATAAAACCAAAAATACGTATAGCCATATAGACTATAGATACCTAACACTGTAGCCAATCTGTAGCTATATAAATACATTTTTATATCATTCATATTCAAATTTCAAACTATGTATATGTATAGCAACCGTATATATTGTATAGAAACATAAAACAGAAAATAAAACAAAAAATACGTATAGCTATATAGATATTAGATACCTAACACTAAGTAGCTCTATAAATAAATTTGTATAATGTATATCATTCATATTCAAATTTCAAACTATATGTATAGCAATAGCATATATTGTATAGAAACATAAACTACGAAAAAAAAAAGAAAAAAGGAGGAAAACAAAGGCTCAAATATTTCGCCAAAAATAATAATAATAAAATAATAAATAAAGATATAACAACAGAAAAAAAACAAATAATGAAACTGGACAAAGAGGTAACTCATTGTATTAATATAATTGTGCTTCTCATATTGTTTAACATGATAGAATTGTAGTTGGATACTTGTAGTAAGGAAATGGGAACCAATGCATGTATACATAATGCATTGTATACATATTTTTTATATCTAAGCATTTTTATATATGCATCATACATAATTTAAATATATAAGTAAACATTAGCAAAAAGGAGAGAGAAAAAGAAAGGAAAAAACATTTATAATATTAATAATGGTAATAATCAATAAATATGCGTATATTAAATTTATTTATGTCTGTTTTTGCATAATAATGATTTGAATATATATAATTAAATATGTACTTATGAAATAATACTTCCTTAGCTAAATAAAAAATGTTTATTATATTATAAACTTTTATAAGATCAGCTTAGGCGAAGATCGATAAAGTCACTAGTAGTTAGGATAAGGGATTTCTATTTCAAGGAGTGATGAGCAATGGGGGTTCTATTCGAAGGAGCGATGAGCAATGGGGATTCTATTTATTTACTTATTTAAAAAACTAATATTACAAAAATTAGTATGAATCTGTATGAATTACTATTGTTTCTTTTTCCATGGTGGAGCATAGGTTTATTGCTTCATATATTGATATTAGTTCTGCATTGTATATTGTATCGCGTCACTAAGTTGTTTATGAAAAAATTTGATGGAGAGAAAATCCCTTCTTTCAGGAAAGGTGGGGAAGCCAGATTCGATCGTTAGGCTGTCTACGTTTATTGTTCGTAAGGCTCCTAGGCATATTCTAGCAGCCTGATTAAGTTGCCTTTGAATATTTTCAATTTGCCCCTGTGCGCAGTAACCACAAACCGAAATAGCATAATCTATTTTTCCTAGTTGCAATGCTTTAGCTATTTCAACTGAGATTTTAATAGAGGGTCCATATTTATTTCTACATATAATTTTCAGTAGATTATTCGTGCTTTTTAATTTTTTGACGAGGGTACTGACATGTGAATTAAACTTTAGAGTTTTATTAAATTTAAGGGATAGATATTTCGTTGAAAACCTGTATGTTCTGATTATGTTATAATTAAACCTGTATGTTATTATTATATGCAAAATTATTTATGTTGCAATTTCTTTTGTTGCAAACATGTAGGGCTTCCATTTTGTTCGTGGGGAATAGTACACTTTTTTCATTCGACCAACTGTGTAAGACTTCTAAACCTCTTTGAATTGTGTTATCTGCTTGTGTGTCTTTGGCTTTGCTAAATAAGATAACGTCGTCTTCATAAATTAAATAGTTTAGTTCCCTGACGCAATTTAGTTTACTTGGAAGGTTTGCAATAAAAGCATTGAAAAAATGCACAGACAGTGACGACCCCTGTGGTATACCTTTTTGGAGATTTTTTGTATGTGAATTTATTCCCTCAATGGCGACCACTATTTTGCGGTTTATTAGAAAGCTTTCTATGGTTCTAATTGTTTTTTTTACTGATATTCCATTCTACGAGCTGGTTAAGGATTGTGTGTTTGGAGATTTTAACGAAAGCTTTTTCTATGTCACATGAGATTACTACATCATGTTCTTTATTGTGTAATCCCATTGAGAGGTGAAATTGTAGCGTTTGTAACATTGTAGTTGTGCTCCTATTTGGTCTAAAACCATGTATTCTACCCGATAGTTTTGTTTCAATAAACCATCTTAATCTGTTTTCCAAAACTTTTTCTAGTAGTTTTGCCATATTTGGGAGTAGGGATATAAATCTATAATTAGCCGGATCATTGGGATTTTTATTACCTTTTGGTATGGTTCTGATTTCAGCTATTTTCAAAGCCTGTAATACGAAACAATACGAAACCTTATCTCTTCTTGAAGTTGTGGCTTTAAAATTGTGCAGTGTGTTTTCTAACTCTTTTGTGGTTATTGGATCGTCTAAAAGGTTGCTGTTAAGAGCCATGTTTGATGTTTGATAGTTCTGTTTTTCTCTTGAGAATTCACTAGAATATATGTTGTCCGAAGAGCTTTGGGAGCATATTTCTGCGAAGAAGTTAGCGTTATTTTCTCCATGCTGAGTTGGGACTTTAATTAATTTTTCTATTTACCTATTGAACCATGGTGGTTGTTGTTTATTCAGCGGCTTGGAAGTTTTCATTAAGCTGTCAGCAGCATATCTGATGCTGATGCCTTTCGTTAACATCGCTACTTCTCTATTAATGTTGTTGGCGGGGTTTTTGGGACTTAGGTATTTGTCAATAAGTTCGGCAAATTTATTCCAATCAGCAGTGTTTTCTAAAAATCTTGTTTTTTGTTTTATTTTTGGCTTTCTGTTTTCTGAACACAGGATAATAGCGAAGTGATCGCTGTCTTTCGGATTGGGCGTTGTATGGAAAACAAATTTGGGTGCAATATCTGCAGAACATATTGTTAGGTCAATACATGTAAAGGTACCGCGGGTGCTGAACAGGGTAGGTGAGCCGTTGTTTAATAATATCAGGTCTGAATTTTCTTCGAACCATTTTTCGATAATTTTTCCTTTGTTATTTGTTATTCTGTCACCCCATATAGTATTCCTAGCATTGAAATCGCCCATTATTATAAAAGTTTTTTCGAGTTGCGTAACTAAGTTCTCATAGTCTTGTTTTCTATAACTTGAGTCGTGTTCTGTGTATATGTCTTCAATGGTTATTGGATCTACTAAAATGGGAAAGTTGACTTTAATTGCGCTGGCTTGAATGTTAGTATTTAAGACTATTTCTTCGTAGCTTAGGCCTTTGTTAATTAAGAACCCAAGTCCACCAGAAGATAGGTTTTCCATATTCACGGAAAAGCTACAATTAAAGGAAGAGAAAGTAAGAGGAATTTGAGTTTGAGTTAATCTGGTTTCCTGTAGGGCTACTATTAGAGGTTTATAGTTTTTCGTGATTATTTCGAAATTACTTTTGTTGGTATAAAATCCGTGAATGTTCCATTGAAGTATATTATAGTTTTTATATATATTACTTCTGTATTGGTTTGACATAAATTGTGTTTAACGTTGAAGAGAAAAAGAGAGAAAAAAAAAATAGAAAAAAGGGGGAGAAAAGAAAATTGAAAAAAAGAACTAAAGGTGATTGAAAAATAAATAACAAGAGATAAAATAATATAGAAGAGAAAAATAAATCAAAAAATTGCTCTACAAATTTCGATAAACTTTGATTAACAGCTGATTAAAATATTTTACTTATTTAGAATATCTTGAGTTCTTTCCTTAAATTAATACTTAGATCTATGTTAGTTCTATAATTATATATTAATTGTTAATTATTTGATTTTTTTTTTTTCTTCTAAAAATATATTTGTTTTATCAATTTATAATTCACTGCTTTTACTTAATTGATTTTCTGATTTTGAATTGTTATTTAAGCTGGATAAAATATTATTGTTGTTATTATTATTATTTGAATTATTATTACTGTCATGCAATTTACTATATAAGTTGTTATTGTTAGTAGCGCTATCTAGTAGTGAAGTTAAAAATGAAATATTGTTATTACTTGTATTTTTAGTGGTGAAAAAAGAATTATTGTTAAGATTATTTTGTGTGTTAATAATGTTGTAGCTTGTGTCTATACTTATCGTATTGAATTTGATATTATTTTTTCCCGCTTCGACGTTTATTTGTGGTTCTAGTTCTTGGCGTGAGCTTAGAATGAAACTTGTTGAAGGTGAGTTATTCGATGAGTTTGAGGCTGGTGTTTTGTTTGGTATATTTCTTGAAGATTTTGCTGAAAGCTCGTTTTTGCTAAGTAATTGTTGATTTATTTGCTCATTTTGAGTTTTAAACAGCTGCGAAAAAGTTTGGGTTTGATTATTTTGTTCTGTCATATGGTAGCTTAATTCGTAGTGTTTATATGCATCACGTTTAGTGCAATGCAAATCGGTTTTAATTTTTAGGACTTCCTTTTCTTTAACATACGATGGACACGTGTTTGATGCTGCATTATGGGCTGCACCTTTACAATTTACAGACCTAAAAATCTTACACATCTCCATATGAAGTTTGTCACCTTCAGGCCGTTCCAGTCCGCAATCAGCACTTCTCGGTAAGTTTTGATAATATTTTTTTAAATGATCTAATTTCTGACATTTTCGACATCTCATAGGATTTGGGTACCACTTCTTCACGGCGTGGCTTTTAATACCACTTTTGATATATTCAGGAGGTTCGATAGTATCAAACGTGACAATGATGGCTCCAGTAAATAATTTTTGGTTGTTTTCCATTTCAGATAGCTTAAAAACCTCAACCACAGTTGGATTTTTTTCTTTTAAGCCAGCAAGTATCTCATCATTTTCAACATTTATTTCTTTAAATCTTTATCAAAAATTAAACCTTTTGAATTATTTAAACTTTTGTTCAGTTCAACAATGATCTCAAATTTTCCAAGTTTAGTTTGTTTTAGGAAAATGTCGGCAATTCTTTTGTTTGGAACTTCAAACACGATGTTACCTGATTTATCCCATGAGGCGTTAAATTTTGGATGAATTTCCTCAAGAAACTTGTTAATCATAAACTTGTTTTGAATCCAAAGTGGAGTGTTCACCTCTGCGGATTTTATATTAATAAATTTTTTGTGTTCGGCACATGTGCCACTTATGAAGCATTGCATGTTGGTAATACTTTTAGACTTTTTTTAGTTACACTATTCTCCAACATTTGAAATCTGTTTTTGCTCCCCGAAGGAAGAGCAAAATATTTTATTTAGAGTTTACGAATTTGATAAAAGTAAGATAATTAAAGTAACTTTTAAATTTAATCCTTTCTCTTTAACTTTCAAAGGTGGAATGGGGATTCTTTTTTTTAAATGTTTTGTTTATTTTTTTTTTTAATAATTATATGTAATTCTAACAAAACAGAATGAATTTTTTTCTTAACAATTTTCTTAAATGTACGTGACTGTTCAATACAGCAGTTCTCTCATTTAATTTATTAATAATGTTCATAACAATAATTGTGCTTAATAATAATTAATTGTGTAATTGTAAAGTATTTATCTAATTTATTATTTATTTGGTGTTGGTAAAAATTGCTTAAAAAACCAACTTAAATTTTTATATTATATTAAAAATTTATACCTAAATCCTACTTCTAAACTAAAACTAACTTAACTTAAACTAACTTAATCTAATGTTGTTTCCAGAAATATAGATTTGTATTTTTTAATTTATATCTATTAGGGATACGCATATCATATTTGAAGCTTTCCATATCATTGATGTCTAGGTTATGTAAATTCATGTTTAATTTTTTGTCACCAGCATTCCTTATGAAGTGATAAATTAGCATTATGTTGTTTTCATTTTCAATTTGATTATTTTTATCCAAAACAACGAAGGCTTCTGGAGGAACAAAACCCGTTAATAGACACGATGAGATGTACTGCTCACTCGCGTACCAGGGGTGGCAAATTAGTGAATTTTGTATTTGGTTTATACTCCGGAGTATATGATTGTGTATAAAGCCAATTAAGAGTTATCAATTCTTATCGTTTTTGAACTTTCGAAAAGTGCTATATTTGAGTAGTAGTGCAAATACTCGCTGGATAGTTTTTTATTTAGATTTGTACAGGCTCTCAGACACTTCCGTTCAAATAACCTTAATTTCTCCATTGTAGACGCGCTTATGTTGAAGCATATGAGACAGCCATATGTTAGTATGGGCCTAATTAGGGTTTTGTAACAAAGAGTTTTTACTTGGCTGCAAAGTCTTTTAGAACAAAATAGTTTTTGAAGTTTGATAAATGTGTTATTTGCTTTTCTAATTTGGGTTTTAACATGGTTATTGAATTTATAAAGATAATTAAATTGAACTCCTACATATTTAAAATTTGTTGAATTCTTAATTTTATGATTTTCTGGCGTTTTAATGTGAAAATTTCTCCAGTTTTTTTGTATGCTATAGCTTCATTTGCTTATAATATTTCTAAACAAAATTGTTTCGCATTTATTGTAATTGATTTGCATTTTCCAGCGTTTACTGTAAGCAACAACTTTATCAAATAATTTTTGCAGTTTATACTGAGCTATTCCTACGTGGGAATCAGCTGTATAAATTGTTAAATCGTCTGCAAAGGCTATACTATAATTCAAACCTGGGCTATTGCCTAGGAAAAAAGTAGGTCACTTATAAATACATTAAATAAAATTGGCGAGTTGATTGTGCCTTGCTGCAGAGCGTTATTTAGTTGATATTCTTTAGAAGTAACTTTATTATTTAAAGAAACTCTAAAGGTTTTGTTGCTGAGCATATTACTGATTAGAAATAAGAAATGAAGAGAAAATTTATATCTTAAAAGTTTGTAAATAATGCCGTCGATATAAACAGTATCAAATGCCTTTTCGAAATTAATAAAGCATGTTGCGACTAACTTGCTATTATTGATGTTCCAACAGATATAGGATGACAATTTTGTTATAGCGTGTATCGTACTATGATTATAACGGAAACTAAATTGGTTGACAGGTATAATATCTTTTTTATCTACTTCTTTGATAAGAAATTTATTAATTATTGACTCGTAAATTTTGCCAATGTTGGGTAATAGACTAATAGGTCTACAGCTATTTGGAGAATCGGAAGGTTTTCCTGGCTTTTTAATTGTGATGACGATTGCTTTTTTCCATGCTGTCGGAAAATAACTTAGGTTTAGGCAATTGTTAAATATAATGCAGAATCTTTCTGTCAAGGAGTCTGGAACATGTTTTAAAACAATATTTGGTATTTGGTCTGTACCAGCTGATGTTTATTATTTAAATTATTAAAAATTTGCTTAAGATCAGTAAAATTTGTGAAGTAATTGTTTAGAGAATCTCTCTGTAACAAGCAGTCCGCTGGGTGTTCGTTTGAAAAATTTAAGATTGAATTATTATTATTTCCGTATAGGTTTTTCGCGTTTTTAAAATTACTAATTGTCTCTGTAATGATATTATCTATAGGAGAAATTGAGTTAAATGTTTTGTTATGAATTTGATATAAATAAGCTCCGAGAATGTCAACAATATTTTTTTCTGTATTAATTAAGTATTTGCCATTAATAATTTTAAGTCTATTAGTATTTATATTTGCATCTTTAAGAATTTTAGATTCACCTAAAGGAATATTTAAGGTTGATATGCAGGTAGGGTTGATTTTATTGTATATTTTTTTTATTTCACTGAACATGTTCTTGTTATTTGTAATTTTTATATTTGAAATTCTATTGTTCCAGTATTGATTTAGTGAGAGATTTAAATTTTGTTTAATTAATATTAATTAATTTTGTTTAGTTAATATTCTTTAATAATGCGTTTGTTCTTATTAATGTTGGATGGCTATTGTTTACTTTAAGTTTAATTAATTTATATTTGGCTGAAAGAAGTTGACTTTTGCTTTTACGGAGATGGTTTACTGTTGAGTTTGACTAAATTTCTGGGCCCTTTTGATTTTCTTTGTAAGTAGGAATAGAAGCTTGCATTGCACCGATTATAGCTGTTTGCAGTTTTTCTATATATGTGTCTATTTATTTGATTGTAAGATTTCTGTTATTAGGGATAAGTGGGATTTTTTGATTTATTAAGCGGTTGACAGAGATTCTGAATTTTTTCCAATTTGCTTTTTTATATATGAACTTTGCTTTGTCGTTTATGCTCGGAAATAAGGTATTGTGATTAGTTAATTTAATTTCAGCACAGACAGCCAGGTGATCGCTATCATATATAAAAATTATATCTGGGAAATGTTGAAAGATCAGATGAATATAGTTTACTTTTATTTTCGATTTGATTTGAAAAAATGAACTTATTTAAGAAATTTCCTCTGGCGTTTGGGATTGTATTACTCCAATTTTCGTGTTTTGCATTTAAGTCTCCACATAATATATAGTAATTTTGTTTTAGTTCTAATTTTAACAGTTCAAATAATCTATTAAATTCATATTGGAAAATTAAACTTGGTGAAGGTGGAGCATATAATGCTGAAACAATTAGGTTTTTATTATTTGATAATGGTATTTTTATTATATATGCTTCTAAGCAGTGAAAATCATTTATTTCTGTTAAATAAATCTTTTGAAATTTCAATGTGTTTTTAATTAAGATTGCCGTACCTCCACCTTTCGTTCTTTCAGGTCTATCTCTTCTAATTATTTTGTAATTTTTAATTTTAATTTATTATTTTTAGTTAGGTTGGTTTCACAGATAGTTACCATATCCCGATCGTCTTCATCTAAAAAATCAATTAGTGCAATTTGTTTTTGTAAAGATCTATAGGAATTTACATTAACTGCAATTATTTTAATATTATTTTGATCTACATTATTTTCAATCATGAATAGCTTCAAATAGGAAATCTATCCTTGATGATTGTTCTTGAAATTTATTTTCCAGAGTTCTAATACTTTGGAAAATATTATTCATGTTTTTATTGCGTTCTTTAAACATTGATATGGTATTATCATTATTAAAATCATTATTGCTATTATTACTATTACTATTACTATTAGCATTATTATCTATAATTCTACAATTTTTATTACCTGTTACAGCATTTACAAATATTAAATTTGGATTAATGAAATTGTTAAAACTATTTATTTTTTTACTTGTATTATTAATTTGATTATTTTTACCTGTTTGAATTTTTTCAATTCTTTCTTTATAAATTGGACACTTTTTATACGATGCCGGATGTCCGGAAGTCTTGCTAATATACAATATAATTTTTCTGCGGGGCTGTTACTTTACAAACTGCACTCCTTTGATATATGATTCATACCACATTTGACACATCGTGGGTCCATGTTGCAGTTGAATACCGAATGACCATATCGTTGACATTTAGTACATTGCGAAATTCCTGGATGTTTTAATTTTTCTATTTTTATTATTTAGTTGTCGATCATTTTGACATTTAAGAAATTTTCTGTTTTGCTCATTGAAGAGAGTTGAACTATATAAATTGGTAGTTTTTTATTTTCTTTTATTGATTTCGACGTGGTTAATCTTAAACCTTTGTTAATTGATACATCTTTAATTTTCAAATCATTTAAGGTTTCCTGTATATCTTTTGGCTCATAGTCTTTATATAATCATTTTAGAACAAAGTTTATCGGTTTCTCTGTTTTTATTGTGTACGAAAAGCATTCGACCTCTTCTTGTTTTAATGCATTAAATATTTGTTTGTATTCTTCTTCTGTTTGTGCATAGAGAGTGTCTTATCATGTCGGTGCATTTAATTACAAAATTTTTGATGTTAAGTTGAGTTTTTATTATTTTTTTAATTAGTTGAAGATTTTTTGATGTTATTATTATTGGTGGGATATTTTTGTTTTTTTTTTGTTATAATGTTTTCAATCGGAGTATAATTCAAGTTGTTTTTGTGGTTTTTTGTATTCTTATTGATAACAGAAGTGCTTGCTTCGATTTTATTTTTTTGAGAGTGGTTTTCGGTTCGTTTTTTATTTTTTTTACTTAGAACTTCGATGAAATCTTGATCCTCTTGTTAATTTTAAATCTTGTTAATTTTATTTTACTATTCTATTCAGCCAATCTATTTAAATCGTATTTAAATTTTCGAAAAATCAAAACCAGAATAAAAGACCATATTTATGAAGAAGCAAGTCTACAAATTGGAGTTCCACAAGGCACAGTTCTAGGACCTATTCTTTATCTAGCTTATGTGAATAGCTTCAACAAAATTGGGCTAAGTGGACATTATTCAATGTTTGCAGATGATACAATAATTCTGTACAAAGGTAAAAACAAGAACCAACTGGAAGAAAATATTAATAATGATTTATACAAAGTTAGTGAGTGGCTAAATCATAAAAGATTAATAATTAACATCTCTAAAACTGAATTCATCATATTTAAACAAAAAAATAAAGAAAACATTAATCTATCAATCAATATTAATAATCAACAAATACAAAGAGTAAAATCGTCGAAATATCTAGGTTTACTTATTGATGAAGATCTTTCTTGGAAAATTCATATAGATAATTTAAAAAAAGCCGTTTTATCATTAACTGATGCAATTGGAAGGTGTCCTAAACTAAGTGAAGATATAGCTAAATTGGTCTTCTACGCATACATTCAGTCTAAAATAAGGTATTTAATTCCAGTTTGGAGTCAAAGTTGCAAATACGTTATTAGTTCAGTTAGCGCTATTATCAACAGAGCTATTAAAATCTTATACAGACTTCCATATGATTCTCCAACTACATCATTTTATTCTGATCGAAATTTACCTACCGTTGAAGAAACAATATTTTTGGAAAACTGCAAGTTTATTTATAAACTATCAAATAACTTAACCAAAAGCAATTTGAAAATACAAACAAATGCTTCAATTCATAGCTACTTCACACGAAGTGCGGAACATTATCGATTAGAAGCACCCAGAACTGAAAGAGGTAAAAGATATATTATGTTTAATGGCATAAAAAGCTTCAATAGTCTTCCTGCCTATATAAAATATGCTCCCAACATAAGGTTATTCAACAAACGTTTGAAAGCTGTACTACCCCAATTAAATAATTGAAAAATATATAAAAAAGCAAAAAAAAAAAAAAAGAAATGTATCTAAAATTTTAACCTGTGTATTAAATTTTATTAATATTTATTATAATTTTAAATATTAAATTAGTTTTAAGTTAGATTATAGAAGAGATTTATACCAGTTTTACTGTCTATCTCAATTCTTTAATAAATAAAAAAAAAAAAAAATTATTTTTTTTTTTTCTGGTGATTTACTTTCAGCTTTTGATTTTTTTTTTCCTTCCTGAGCTGAAATGAAAAATGAAAAAAAAAAATTTTTTTTTAATTTCCACTTTCGTTTGACTTTCCATCGACCAACCATCGACCCGCGATATAGTAATCCTTTACCTAGTACACTGCACTACAGACTTGTTTGCAAGTTATAGTTTATTTAAATATAAAGTTCACACTTAGTTTTTTAGTTTTATTGTTTGTTAAATGAATAATTTTGGAAACAACATGTTTTGTCCACATGGACCTCGTGTGTTTTTTAGTTTTTATTATTATTTATTTTTTTTAAATTTTTTTCCACTTTATTCGTCTATATTTAAAATTAATTACAAATTGTATTTGATTTTTATTAAGAAAATTTTTTTTTTTTTTTGAATAAATAAAAGATAATTTATTCTTTACACATTTGCACTTTTATATTTAATTATTTTTTTTAACTATTGACAGTCTTCTACAATTCGATCTTTCCTCTATGAAGGTTTATGAGAGACTCAATGTTGGGATTCTATTTTATTTATTTATTTATATTAATATTACATACATAAATGTAATGCAATATTATTGAACCATCGGCTACTAAGGCCATTATAGGTTTTTATACTATTATTAAACTATATACTAATATCATTTATTTTGTTTATATTATATACTATATATTTACATTATATTTGGTCGTAAGGGGGGTATGTAAAGAAAAAAACACTTACGACCTGTGCAGGGATCGAACCCACACTCCTTCGGTTAATACGCCACACGCCTACCCACTAGGCTACCGAAGCCCCTTTGGGATTTTTTTTTTTTTTTTTTATTAAACTTTATTTATTCCAATTTATCAAATTTACCTTAACTTAAAAAAGTTTACAAAAAAACGTTTCTTATCAATATTTTTTTTTTTTTAACATCTAAAAATTAATTTTTTTTTTTTTATGTTAAGTTATGTCAATGTTAAATTAGCTTTTTCTTATTTTTAATATACATATTTTTATATAATTTCATATCTTCTTTAACTTTTCATTGAAAAAATTGTTTTAAAAATCAATGTTTTTTTCTTTTTAATTTTTATAAAACTAGCCTATACTAACTTAACCTATAATTTAAAATCTTATCCTACCTTACACTAATATACATACTAAAAATATGTTTCCATATATTTCATGCTGTACCTAACCACCAACAGTTTTGCCTAATTAATGTATCCTCATGTCATACTTCAGGAGATCTCTGTTAATGTTACCAGGATCATATTCAATAGTTTTACATGTAGCCCGTCTACTATAGTGATATAGTATAGGTACACGATTCAGGTTTTGAATATAACCATTTTTATCTAGATATATAAAATGCTCAGGGGCTATAAAACCCGAGAGCAAAGTTTTTTTAATGTACTCCTCATTGTGGTAAAATATGTGGGATATTAGACCGTTTTCTGGAGTATTTGTTGCTCTAACATAATGATTTCGAATTAATTTTATCATAAAATTATCGATTCTGTTTATGTTTGCTTCTTTGTACAAATATTTATTTGAATAAAAATATTTGTAGTCAGATTCTGGTTTGTGTGATTTGTTAATACATACTCTTATGCACTTTCTTTCAAATTTTCTGATTTTTTCCATGAGACTGGCGCTTATATTATACCATACTGGTATACCATATGATAATACTGGTCTGATCAATGTAAGGTATGCAATGATTTTCACTTTATTGTTGAGTGCCTTATTATAAAATAGTTTTTTACATGCATGCATAGCTTTAGTGCCTTTTTCTGTTGCGCTTTTTGTATGTAATTATAATTATAATTGTATGTAATTAAGATTTCTATGTAGGTGAACTCCTAGATACTTCACCGTTTTTTTGTTTGCTATCGTGTTACTGTTAGGTGCTTTTATAATGAACCTTTTCCAGTTTTTCTTATAATTGTAGTTAAGGTTATTATACGTGTTTCTAAATAATATGCTTTCGCACTTATTAAAATTAATTTTTAACAGCCATACTTTACAGAAATCTATGATGATGTTGAACATTTTTTGAACCCCTTGCTGAGCTTCATCTACCCGCTTACTGGCAGAATAAATAATTATGTCATCCGCAAAAGCTATAGAATAATTACACCCTTTAGAAAATTCTAGCATTTTTAACATGTCGATGATATAAATCGAAAATAGAATCGGTGAATTTACTGCGCCTTGTTGAAGTCCATTGCATAATTGACTAATTTTTGGAGCAATTTCGGTTTCATGTGTTTCTATATAAAATTTATTGTCGCTAATCATATCTTGTATCAAAGCTACTAGATGTTGTGGAAATTTATACTTGTATAGCAGCTTCTACATTAGGCCATCAATCCAATCCAAACAGAGTTGAAAGCTTTTTCTAGATCGATGAGACACGCTCCTACTCCATAATTTTTGTTTATATGCCAACAGATGTCAGATGTTAATTTTGTTACTGCATGTATTGTTGAATGTTTGAATCGAAATCCGAATTGGTTTTCGGGTATAATGTTTTTTGTCTTAAGATGGTTTGTGATTTTACCATTTATTAGGACTTCATAAATTTTACTTATGTTTGGTAGTAAGCTTATCGGCCGGTAATTACTGGGGTTAGTTGGATCTTTGCCCGGTTTTTTAAATACCATTACACGAGCTAGTTTCCAAGTTGCTGGATAATACGAGTGATTTAGCGCGTTATTAAATAATATCACATATTTATTTATTATTTTATCGCTCAAATTCTTTATAACAAGATTCGGAATTCTATTTGCACCATGTGAGATTTTGTTTTTTAAATTTGTCATTATATTTTTTAATTCATCAAAATCTGTGAAATAATTGTTTCTATTTTTTTGTTGTGAAGATTTATTGTTAACACTAAATTTACATATTGTTACATTATTTTGTTTTTTGATTTTGTTCATATTTTTAAATTCATTTATTTTATTTTTTATGCGATTATGGAAGATATTATCTGGAATACTTATTTTGTGTGTATTTTCGATATATGAACTAAATACATTTAAAAAATTTTTTTTTTCTTTTAATATATATTTATTGTCATTTGTTCTGCTGAGTTTAAAAATTTTGTTTATTTCAGGAAACATATTTCTGTTTTTGTTATTAATTTTACTAATTCTATTGTGCCAATATTGATTAATTTCCAATTTTATGCGCTGTTTTATTAAAGTTTTAACGTTGTTAAGGAGGCTTTTAAGAAAGTTTATTTGATGATTAGAAAAATTTAGGTTCTGTGAACGTATTCGATGAAGATCGTTAAGCAAGCTGTTTTTTTTTGTAATTAGTTTTTTAATTATCGGAGAATTTATTTTGTTTATGTTATTAAATTGTTCCTGTTTTGGGACTAGTTCATCTATAGTTTTTATAATTACTTCGTCTATTTTAATTAAATGATAATTTATATTTTTTATATTTAAAGTGCTATTATCACAGATCTGATTTCTGGAATTTAGATATTCGTTATCAAGATTTTTGTCAAGTTTTTTCTTAAACTTATTCCAGTTGGTGTTTTTGAAAAGAAATTTATGTTGTCCTGTTAATTCTTGGATACTCAAATCATTATTTGTTATTGGAAATTCGAAGTTAATCGCATTATGATCGCTATCATATGCCATCTTTGATAATTTATTGTAGGCATTTTTGTAAAAAAAATTAAGTCGAACATCGGTTATTACTAAATCAATATAGGAATTAGCTCTGACAAAAGTAGGGCCGTCTGTTTTATGTAATTTTAATTTGTATTTTATATCGTTATTTTTTATCCAATTATTTAATAAGTTCCCTCTTGTGTCATTATATGTATTAGACCAGTTTTTATGTTTCGCATTGAAATCACCTGCTAGTATATAATAATTGTTTGTGTTAGCTAAATCTAGTGTAACAAAAATTTTTTCCAATTCTTCAATAAATTTATCATTGTTTCCATCTGGCACATAAACAGAAATAATAAATAATTTTTTCGCATTTTTTAATTTAATAAATGTTATACACACTTCAATGCATTTAAATTCCTCAAAAATTTTGTTGTTGACATAGTGATATTTATATTTTTTTTTAATAAATATGGCAACACCACCCCCTTTTATATTGCATATATTAATTGTCAATATTAATATTGTTGTTTGCATTTAACTTCGTTTCGCTCAGACACATGAAATCAGGTTTATAATTATCAAGAAAGTGTAAAAGAGAAAGTTTTTTATTGTAAGAGACTAAAGAATTGACATTTACTGAAATTAATTTAAGTTTTTTTGCTAAATGTGACATGTTGTTGGTTAGTTTTCATGTTAAGTTTTTGAAAAATTAATTTAAAATTGTTTTTGTTTTCAATACTTTCTTTTTCTAGTTTTAAAATTGAATTTTTTATTTCTAATAAAATATTTAAATAAGAATCAGTGCCATTATTAATGGAATCAGTGTTAATGCTATTACAAATATTGTTATTTCTAAGATTAGTGTTAGTATAATTATTATTATTGCTTAAAACATTAGCATAAGATATACTTTTATTAATAAAACTATGTGACATATTATATTTACTTACTATTTTATTTTTTGTGTTTCTTTGGTTTTTTTACGAAACTGTAATTTCTTTTGACATTCGGAGCATTTTGCGTAAGAAGCTGGGTGTCCATTTTTACCACACAATATGCAATATAGCTTTTCTTTAGGATCATCCGGTGTAATTGAACATTGGCTTGGAGCATGGTTTTGGCCGCATTTAACACAACGCAGTTCCATAGAACAATTTGCTGAAGAATGCGAGAACCGCTGACATTTGGTGCATTGTACTAAATCTCGTTTAATTATTTTTTCCCACCGTACAATTTGGTAGTCAATGGCTTTTATTTTTATTATCTCTTCTTTTAAGCTACCTGGTGTTGCTTGGATAATATAATGTGGTAGTACGATATTATTATTTATTGAGTGTTTAGTTGTTAAGCGTGTTACTTTTTCAAATTTGGTGTTTTCAGTTTCATGTTCTTTTAGATAATGGAGTACTTCTTCAGGTGAATACATATTGTTTAAACCTTTCAGGATCATGGTAATTTTTTTTTGTTCTTTTGGAGTATATGTGTAATGTTTAACTTCTGCCTCATTCAGCAATGCTTTGGTTGAAATCATCTATATTGTAGGTAAGTTGGTAGGTAGGTTGGTTGACTGGATATTCTTTCACAAAAAAGTTTTTCATCTTGAGCTTATCTTTCATGAGTTCTTTTAGTCGGTTAACCTTAGTGTTAAATAAATTTATTGGTGGCATTTTTTTTTTATTTTCCGTATCAGGGGTTTGTTCGACTTTTTTATTGGAATTCGAATTTTTTTTATTTTTATAATTTTTTTTTTCTGGAATTATGAGGTTATATTCCATACTTTCATTTTCTTCGATTTTTTCACGTTGTTGTTCAGATTCGCTTTCACTGTCCTCACAATGGGTATCCATCAGGGGGTTAGAATAATTGATGCTCTTCTCAATCCTTTCATTTGAAGTATTTGGAAGGAGCTTTTTCATAGCTTCTTTTAATTCTGCATTTTATTTTTGCAGTTTAATAACTAAATCTTGCAATTCATTCACTTTTTGTTCATTTTTATCTAAGATATTGCATAGTTTATCATTTATCGATTCTTTTAGTGGATTTTTTTTTTCACATTACTTTTAAGAGGCATGATTGCAATCCTTTAAGAGGATGCAATCAAAAAATGTTTTGCACGCTTTTATAAAATTTTATTTTTTTTCAATGTTATTATTTTGTATAAACTTATGTTTTTTTTTTTTATTTATTCTTTTTTGAATTTTGAGTTTTAATAGTCTGTTTTACTTATTTTTAATTTAGTATGAGCTAGAATAGAACCGCATCAGGGGACGATTCAGGAAAATCTGCCCCTTTGGGATTCTAATACATGAAGCGAAGAGGAAATTTTTTAAGAAAATAGCATACTTTTCGGCTGAAAGTGGAAAGTGAATGGTAATTCTGAAGAAAAAAGCATACTTTTAGGCTAAATATGTAGAGTGGATTTTTGAAGAAAATGGCATACTTTTAAGTTTTTTTTATACCCGTACGATAGGATCGGGTATAATAAAATTACTCCTCCGTTTGTAACACCTCGAAATAAGCGAGCTAGATATACCTTTAAAGGTATGGATTGGATCAGAATCAAATTCTGAGTCGATTAAGCCATGTCCGTCCGTCCGCCAGCACGCTAACTCAAAAACTAAAAAAGCTAGAATCTTGAAATTTACACAAAATATTCTGGGGGCATTTTGTAGGTTCCCCATTTTTTTTGGTTGAGTCGCGACCAAAACTTCGGGTAGCTCCCGAACAACTAACTTTTAGATCTCCACAATTTTTTTGAAATAGAGCCATGAAATTTTAACTGCTGATAGATATCATAAAAATATTAATTTTATGTTAATAATAATTTTTCTGTAGCCCCACCCGTTAAGGAGCTACAGCCCCCCAAAGTCCCCAAAAATTTCTATATTTAAATTGTTATAACACAAGTTCTATAAGGTATATTTTCAATATGAAAATTACAAACGATAGGTGCTATTATGAGCTTTACAAACATGTATATAATAAGTATATATTTCTAATAAATATATCTTCTAAACGGTTTAACTTGGAAATTTTGACAGAAGTTAGATCTTTGAAAATAAGTATGAGTCATTTCAGAAATTTTTTTTGTATCGCCCCCCGTTTAGGAGCTGTAAAGGGTCAAAAACTGAAAATTTCCTATTTTTAAACACCTGTAACTTGATTTTTCAAATTTTCTAACAAATTTCTTTAACGAATTTTTTTGCATTTTGTTTTACTCGATAATTTGAAATTGTTGAGGATATAATGCGTAGTACAAAAAAATGTAAATAAATAAACAACATAACGGTTGCTTCAAGAATTTTTATTTATATGATATTGATATACATACATACTTATATAATATCATGTTTATTTACATATCGTATTTGTCACTAATGAATGAATGATAAGAGTATAGATGTATATTATATAGCGCTGTATTTACATACATATGTATATGTTTGTATTTTATTGTACTTATAAGAAATTATTCTATGAATGGAAATATTTTTAAAGAAATATTGCAATGTATGGCGATATACTTATAACAATATAAATATACTATGTACGCATTAATATAATATAATATTTAAAATTATATTTACTATTTTGTACTAAGTAAATTTAATATACATTTACCGCTTAGTATTAAATGGTTTTGGATTGATAATCGTTATGTGAAAGGTTAGAGTCTGCTTTTGAAGAATACAGTTGAAAACATACAGTTTGAATATATGTACAACCCATAGTTCTAGAAATTATAAAATTCACCCAAATTATTTTTATTTATTTATTTATATTTAATATTACATACATAAATGTAATGCAATATTATTAAACCATCGGCTACTAAGGCCATTATAGGTTTTTTATACTATTATTAAATTATATACTAATATTATTTATTTTGTTTATATTATATACTATATATTTACATTATATTTGGTCGTAAGGGGGGAATGTAAAGGAAAAAACACTTACGACCTGTGCAGGGATCGAACCCACACTCCTTCGGTTAATACGCCACACGCCTACCCACTAGGCTACCGAAGCCCCCCAAATTATTTTAAAATACTAAAATATTAAAAAAATAATATTGTAAGCAGAGTGACAGGCTGTGAACATACTAACGGTTCGTACGGGTATCTAAGAGTTGACAAAGACAACTGTATTCTTCCTCGTTTTTTTTTAACTTTTATCATAAAGTAACTATATACATATAGTTATATATATATGATAATATATAGTTATATACTATATAGTTATGTATATAGTAACTTTATGCTTTTATTTATTATTTAAAGATCTTACATTATTACCCTAAAAAGTTTACAAAATAGATATATTAGTATTTATATTTAATATTTATATTAAAAGTTTACAAAATAGATATATTAGTATTATATTATTTATATTAACATGTAAAAATATTTAGTATTTTTGTTTTCATATTTTCATTTTATATTATTCTTATATTTTTTGTTATGATGATTGTTATAATATATTATTCATAATTTACAATTATTGATAAAAAATATGTTTAAATATGGGTTTATGTTATTAGGATTATACTCAATTTTTTTGTATGTAGCCCGTTTATTATAATCAAATAATAGGGGGACATGGTTTTGATCTTGCAAATACCCTTCTTTATCCAAATAAATAAAATGTTCGGGTGCAATGTAACTCGATATTAATGTTTTCTTTATGTATTCCTCGTTATGATAATATATGTGGGATATTAAACTATTCTCAGGAGTTTTCAATGCTCTGTCAAAATGATTTCGGATCAATTTTATAATAAAATTGTCATTTCGTGTCATGTTTAACTCTTTATGTATGTATTTGTTTGAATAAAAATGTTTATAATTAGTCTCGAGTTTACGGTATTTATTAATGCATGTTCTTATGCACTTTCTTTCGAATTTGCAAAGTTTTTCCATTGAGCTGGCACTAATATTGTACCAGATTGGTCTTATGAGTGTTTTATAAGGTGACATGTCACAGCTCCCTTTGTCATAAGTCCCTAAGAGACTTTTGACACTTTCGATGTGTCATAGGTCCCTATGGGACTTATGACATTTTGTAAAATAACACAAAGTGACATAAGTCCCTTAAAAAAAATATTATGACAGATTCAAAAGTTTCATAACTCCCTTTATGATTTATGCCTTATAATTTCACAAATCGAAACTTTTATTATATATTTCTACATTGGGCTGGTCGCTGGTCGGTTTCAAAATCAAAGTTGTTCCTTTTTCCAGAGTGCTGTATATATGCATATCCAGAGTGCTAGATTCTATATTAGAAAATAAGTTAAGTTAGTTAAAAAATCAAAGTTGATCCTTTTTCCAAAATATTTATGAATTTCATTTGTGCGAAACTTTGGTTATAAAACCAGAATTGACTCTTTTTCAAAATCTTCATAGACATATTTTTATTTCAATTTCTAAAATTATTTAATATCAATAAATTGGAGCAAATAACCTGTTTTTGTTATCGTTTTTATCAAACAAAACACACGTGTAAATAAATTTATATTATTTTATATTTATTCAAAATTATTAGTGGCGTTGCATTTTATAAGTTAAAGGTAAATGTAATGTAGGAGTAATATTTTTTACAATTAAACTTTTTTTATTTTAGTTAAAGATGAACTGCAATATCAAAAATATTATTACAAGGAATAAATTATGCGCTATGAAAAAGTTTCTAAATAAAATAGATATAATTGCATTTTCAAAAGTAGTTCGGACCATATTGTAGAAGTTTTTTTCGGAACGGCTAGCTTTAAATCAAGAGTGCTTGTTACGGTATTTGCTTTTGTTAATGGTTTAAGCTTAAACCAATTGTTTGAACTTTAAAAAAAAAATTATTAACAAAAAAGGACAAAGCAAAAATTATTTATTTATTTAACGCTTTGAAAAATCCTTTATTTTCTTATAAATATTACAGTTATAATGTAATAAAAGGTTTAGTAATATTTTGTAATGTTGACATTCGCCGATATGGCGAAAGATTTGAAAAATGACCTTTTAAAATACAATTCATAAATGTTAAATTATTGGTTTTGTTTTTAATTTTGGAAAAAGGGAATACTCTGGTTTCGAGTCTAATTCCGAAATACGTGCTAATTATTTTTAAATAAATAAAAACATTTTAAAATGTACGAAATTATATTATATACCATTAACTTGTAACACCACTGATAGTTGTAGAGTTTGAGTGCAGCAACTTATTTAAAATATATAGCTGCACTTTAATTTATCAATCTCGTGATAAGGTTCTTTCAGTGCTTTAATTTATTAAAAAAAAATAAATAAAACAAAACATTATGGATAATTTGGATTACGAAATTCTTCAGGGCTTTAGGAGAAATACGGAAGTAATATACGTGCCTGCAGAGAAACAATTATATTTAAAAAAATCCAAACAAAAGGACGGTATTTTTAGATGCGTTTGTTATTATAGTAATTTGAATCTTTGTAAGGCCAGTATTATAATAGATATAAAACAAAAACAAATTATAAAAAATAATGAAGCATTGCATCCACATTTGGATGCGGAAGATACAATGAGAAAAATGAAATTAACAAATTTAATAAAAGACGATTGTATGTTGGAAAGAAGTCACCTGAAAAAAAGCTACTCTGTAAGAGAAGTTTTTGACAGTAAACGTCAAAATAATTCTTCTTCAGCAAATTTGGTTCAATTTAATTCTATTAAAAGATCCTTGTATAGAATTAAACATGAAAAACTGCCAAAACCACCAACAAACCCAGCTGAAATCAAAAAAATTTATGAAGAAAATTAAGTTTTTAAAAATAAATTTAGGTTTTCAAAATTTGATGAATCAAAATCATTTTATCAATACACCATCATCGAAGCAAACAATAACATAGCTTACACCATTTTTATGTGCATGAAAATTACAGAAATAATTAATTCCGATTTTGAGGACTCAGAACGAAATTATCTAATTGATGGCACATTCAAAATTGTACCAAATTGTGGCTACAATCAACTGTTAATCGTTTATATTGCTCATTCGGAACACGTAAGTACAAACACTTTTAATTATATCAAAATACAAATTATTATATATATCTATTCTTCCATTTTTATTGCAGGTGTTTCCATTCTTAAATATTTTATTAAAAAATAAATCTGAATGTACATATAGCCATTTATTGAAATTTATCGATGAAAATTTATTTCAATTTCGACCATTTTCATTTCGGACAGATTTTGAAAAAGGTTTGAGAAATGCAATTAAAAATATTTTCCCATTGGCTGAAATTAGAGGTTGCTGGTTCCACTATACAAAGGCTTTAAAAAGGGCAGCAATAAGAAAAATTCCAAATTTTTTAAAAAGACTGAGAAGTAATAAAAAAATAGCGCAAATTTATACTAAATTTATGTTATTAACGTTGTTGAAATCTGAAGACATCGTAGAAGGATTTGCAATTTTAAAAACCGAATTAGAAATTTACGACACAGAATCAGTATTAGCACCAATTATTACTTATTTTGAAAAGCAATGGATTGGAAAAGTAAGAATAAAAAAATATGCTCATAAATTTTTCATTATATATGATGAAAATAATTGAATATTTAAATATACGTTACATGAGGATTTGTTTTTAATTCTTACTTATAATGTTTTTTATACATTTTATTTAAGGAAACTCCAGAACGATTTTCCGTATACAAACAAATATTTCGTACTACAAGTAAATTAGAACACTATAATTCCGAATTGAGCAAAAAATTAATACAGAAAGGATCATTTTATAAATTTGTGGAGTGTTTATTGGACGAGAAGTATAATGTAACAGTTGATTTTATTTCATCAGTAGAAGGCAAAACTGTTGATATGTACGCAAGAAAAAGAAAATGTTTCGAAAATCGAGATAAAATTATTGATAAATTGTTATGCAATTACTATATCAAACAAAAAATATCTTTAAAAGAATGTTTGAATCAATTAAATTATAATCTGTTTACTTTCTCTAAAAATGCAATTACTAATATTTTTGAACAACAATTTTATGATGAAAATAATGAATTTGATAGTATAGAAGAAAATGATGATTCTACCGACGATGAGGGAACTAATAAGAAAACTATTAACCAATTAGAAAAAATTATTAATTGCTGTTTATGCTTTATAAAACCCCGCAATATATTATTAAAACCATGTAACGATTTCAAAATATGTAAAGATTGTTTTCAAATACTATCTACAATAGCAGATGGGTCTAAAATTCTATGCCCATTTTGTAGAACAATTGTTATTGTTTCAACTGAAGTTTTTTTTATAAAATATTTTTTTATCACAAATTACTTTGTTTTTTTTTTTATAAATACGTAATTTAAAATATGAATCTATTTTTGTTTAATAAAATGAAATCAATTTAGTTAAGAAAATTATAGTAAAATTAATATTTCTTTTAATTATTTAAACTCGCCCAATTTTCGTCAAAATCCCTATATTTCTGAGAAAGGGAATATATTATCCCCAAAATTCTGGACGGTTTGGTTAAACTCCTGGAAAAGATTGCATATCGTCATGCATCAATATAACAACTTTTTTCGTCATAATACTCTTTAAGGCTTATAGCACTTAATAAAATATTTAAGTGTGTCAAAAGTCCCTCAGAAAAAAAGTGTCATAACTCCCTAAGGGACTTATGACATTTTACAAAGACACATTTTTGATGTGTCATAAGTCTTATGACAAAGGGAGCTGTGACAAGTCACCCTTTTATAACATATGATCTTGACTTTATGAGTAATTATAAAATAAATTTTTGCAGGCCATGAATGCTTTGCTTGCTTTATCTAGTGCATTATTTATATGTTCGGTAAAATTTAGACTTTGGTGTAAGTGAACTCCTAAATATTTAACCTTTTTTTTGATTTTTAGCATTAGCAGGCATTACATAATTGTGCTGTTTGATAAAGTAATTCTTCCAATTTTTTCTCATATGTAGTAGTACTTTTAAAATGGAAGTGGAAAGTGGATGATAATTCTGAAGAAAAAAGTATATTTTTAAGCTGAAAGTGTAGAGTGAATAATAAAGATTGTGATAAGTGGTTGTCACATTAAATGGATGGATGTTAATAATAGATAAGTTTCTGTGATTTGAACCATATTTGTGAATGCTTTGTGGTGGTGGCTGGTGGCGGTTTCTGGTAACTGTGGAGCTTAATGGCAAGGTAAATAAAAAAAAAAAAAATTTAAAACGTAAATGACGTTCATTTAGTTAAAATTTAAAATATATATATAAAAAAAAATGTGTTTCAAAGTAGTTTCAGTTTGAAAGAACTAGTATACATATACGTGTTTTTAATTTATTATAGTTTTCTATCTTTGTTTTTAATAATGGAAGTACAAGCAAAAAAGTTGAAATTAAGTAAATAATTTGAATGTGTATATCAAAAAACATTTCAAACAAAATATAATTTGGACCGACATTCTAAATTCACAAATATTGCACTAAATGTAATATTTTTACATTGAATTGGAGTTATCATCTCAGAACAAATGAACATAAAAGAAAAGCTGCTGAAGAGCTGAAACCGAATGTAAAATTAATTAAAGAGTCATTTGAAAGGAAAATTCAATCATTTTTAATTGAAAACGATGATGAAGGAGTTCTTGATCCTACAATATTTTTAAATAAAATACAAGATCTAGTGATAATATTACTTCACAATGCACTGCTTGAACATGGAAATTTTAAAATAAACGCCGCTATTTTTGCAGAGTATGTGAAGGTTAACGCTAATGATGCATATGATTTAGAATTAAGTATTAAATCTTTTCAAGCAAAAATAACTTCAGTCTTGAATGAAGAAAATATTAATGCGGCTATTGATCAAATTGCAGAGAAAGTTTATACGAAAACGGAAGATTTTCAAGAGAAAGATAGCGGTTGGGCTATAGTAAGAATAATCAGTCTAGAAATTAACATAAATAAATATCAACCTATTCGAGGTTCTAGATTTATAGATTTACCAGTAAAAGTAAAAACAAAACGTCCTTGTATCAATGTAAAAAACTCAGATGAATTTTGCTTCAAGTGGGCATTAATATCGGCATTGAAACCAACAATTTTTTATAAAGATACACCAACTCATATCAGACTCATGGCGCAGTTGTTAAGTCGCCAACCTTTCAATCGAAGGGTCTTGGGTTCAAACCCCGGTCAGGTCAAATAAAAAAATATGTAGTACTTTTATATCGTATAATTAATAGTAATAATAATAATAATAATAATAATAATAATAAAAATAATAATAATAAAAAATTTTTTATTGTTTTTATTTTCTTGAATTTTTATGAATTATAATAAACTTTTATATAGTTTTTACTTATATATTATTTTAAAGAAATTATATCGCATAAAAAATCAAAGTACATACTTATAATAGTTGCCTAATTGATATTTGAAATTCTCGTAATAAAAATATTATATAATTAAAATATTTTTTAGTTGGAGAAAAATTTTAATTATTTTGCACTTACATATAACTTAAATATAATGGAAAGGTTATTGCAACAACAAAACAGTTCTATTGCCAAGCTACATAAGGCCATAAAAAACTTCAACAAAACTGGGCCAACTAGAAGAACTAAATTTTATTTAGAAAATCGGATAGCAGAAGCCAAGTTGCTGTGGGCAGTTTTAAACAAGAGGGATGATGAACTTCAATCTCTAACAAATGATGAAGAGAAGAAGATGTGCACATATTTTACCGATGATGAATTTTCTTCAACTGAAGAATCTTATTTTAATTTTATTTCGGACATGGGTGATTTACTGGAAAAAATGGAAGTCGCAAAGCATCCGGAACAAAAGACCAGCGTTACAGAATTAGAGGAAGCTAATTATTCAAGTAAGTCAATTGGTTTACTTAAAATAAATGTTCCTAAATTTGACGGTAAGTTTGAAAACTGGCAATAGTTCAACGACTTATTTACCTCATTAATACATAATCGAGCAGACGTTCCCACAGTAAATAAACTTCATTACTTAAAGACTAATCTGACTGGGGAGGCCGACAAACTTTTAAGCCATCTTTCTATTACTGAATCCAATTATAAGGTAGGTTGGGAGTTATTAAATATCAGATTTAATAACAAACGAGTTTTGATTAGTAATCACTTAACTAGATTTTTAGAACATCCCAAACTGTTCGTTGAAAATTCAAGTACATTAAAGGCGCTATTAGATGTTACCCGTGAGACAATGCATGCGTTGAAAATGTTAGGAGCTGCAATTGATAAATGGAACATTATAAATATTTATATAGTCACTCAGAAGTTTCCAAGAGCCACTATACAGCTTTGGAAGCAATTTCTTTTTACAATTTCTTCTTCTGACCTGCCAACATATGAAGAGCTCATAAAATTTCTGGAATTTCGACATAGAACTTTAGAATTAAGCGATAATACGTGTTTACCTAAAAAACAATTACCACCAGGTTAAGCCAATGGTTTCGCTAATAACAACAAAAATAAATTCTCCTCCAACAGTGTCACTACTTTACCTGCAACAAAGGTCAATCATACCTCATGCCACTTCTGTTATGATTCTCAAGTGCTCTAAATTTTTAGCACTAACAGTACTTGATAGATATAATCAAATAAAAAGCCTATCACTTTGTATCAATTGTCTCTCCAAAGGGCATTCATCAAGAAATTGCAAGAGCTCTAAATGTAAGGTATGCTCATTTCCACATCACACACTTTTGCATCGATATTCTACTAAAATTTCTTCAGAAAATGAACAGTCTTCGGCCGCTTCAAATTATTTTGTTTCATCTTTATCTTCATCAAGTAGTTCCTCATTTGCTCGTCCTTCCAAAATTATGAGCTCATCTTCTACAAATAATTCATTTTCCGTAGGTGCAAATTATATTATATTAGCCACCGCGGTGGTATATATTTGTGACCATTCTGGAATTTTAAAACCAGCAAGAGCTCTTTTGGATTCTCGGTCGCAACTAAATTTCATATCTGAATACATGATTCAATCACTTTGCCTGAAAAAATCTAAAGTAGTTGCTCAAATAAGTGGAATAGGAGCGCCTCACGCTACAGCGCGATTTATCACGAATGCTGTTATAAAATCTCGCACAACTGATCTTCGATTAATTCTTAAGCTGTTAGTCTTACCAACTATTTCCAGCGTTCTACCTGCTTCTAATTTATCAATTGAAGATTGGAACATCCCAAAAAATTTTTGAAATTGCTGATCCGCTTTTCTTTAAAAGACAGAGGGTTGACCTACTCATTGGGGCTGAAATATTTTTTGAAATAATGTCCGTTGGACAAATAAAATTAGGACCTAATCTTCCCAATTTACAAAAAACAATGCTGGGATGGATTGTTTCTGGAAAATTCAATTCACCTGTGCTATCAGATAAAGGAATCTCTCACAAGGTTACATTAGAAACTCGTAATTTAGTTTTAGATGAATCTCTTAACGATATTGTGCAAACATTTTGGAAAATTGATAATTTCTATTCCAACCCGTCTCCACTCACTGTCGAGCAACAATTTTGTGAGGAGTTTTTTAACCTCAGTACTTCTCGTTCACCCAATGGGCGGATTTTTGTTAAGTTTCGTTTAAGGATAATGTACATAAACTAGGTAACTCTTACAATATAGTACAAAGACGATTTTACAGCCTTGAAAAAAAATTAGATAAGAATCCTGAATTGAAAATACAATATTAAGTTTTTAAAAGAATATGAAGGTCTGGATCATATGGAAATTGTTCCAAGCAGTAAAGAGAACTTAGTGAAATATTACTTACCTCATCATTGCGTGTTCAAACCAGACTCTTCATCTACAAAAATAACAGTGGTCTTTGACGGAAGTTGTAAAACTACTACTAATATATCTTTAAACGACACACTCATGGTGGGCTATAGTGCAAGATGATTTGTACTCGATCATAATTTGTTTTCAATTTTATAAATATGCTTTAAAAACCGATATCTGTAAAATGTACCGTCAAGTTTACATAAATGAATCTGATTCCTACTATCAATGCATACTGTGGAGACCCAGTCAACAAGGAAAACTGAGAACTTATCGCCTTAAAACCGTGACTTATGGTACAGCATCAGCCTCTTATTTAGCTATAAAATCGCTTGCATATCTAGCTCATCAAAATCAGAGCGCATATCCAGTCGGTTCTAAAATAACTGCTAATGATTTTCAGGTTGACAACTTGCTTACTTACTTGCTTGCTTAGTGAAATCAACTTAATCCGCTCAGAAGTTAATTCAATGTTAGAATCAGCTGGCATGGAGTTGAAGAAGTGGTATTCAAATAACGAGCCCTTTATGTCCAGCATAGATGAATGTACTCGCGAGAATCTTATTTTAATTGACAAATAGATGAATTTCGTTACATGTTATCGGATGATATAAATAAAGTAAAGAAAATTTCGAAACGAATGGTTCTGTCAAATTTATTTCGTTTATTTGACCCAATGGGTTTAATAAATCCAGTTGTTGTAAATGCAAAAATTTTTATGCAGAAACTATTGAGGTTACTCAAATTAGATTTGGACGAATCGCTTCCGCTCGAGTTACATAACTAATGGCACAACTTTCTAAGCAGTTTCTCCCTGTTAAAAGACATTCGAATACCTCGGTTTGTGGTTAATACCGATTCACATCACCATATTGAAGTTCATGGATTTGCTGATGCTAGTTTGAGGACATATGGAGCCTGCATTTACATTCGATCTATCGATTCTGATAAAAATATTAACGTTCAGCTACTAACTGCTAAATCAAAGGTATCGCCCACTAAAACCCAATCAATTCCAAGACTTGTGTTATGCGCTGCTTTGCTATTGGCTATGCTATTTAGTTAAAAAGGTTTATCCAAGTATAATACCTACCCCGCCGATTCATAATGTAATTTTTTGGAGTGACTCAGAAATCGTCCTTGATCAACTTACTTCTCACTCATCTAGGTTCAATTTTTTTGTGGCAAATAGAATATCCCAAATTCAAGAGCTTTCAGAAGGTTCAGAATTAAATGGAGAATTGTAAATTCTTCCTCCAATCCCGCAGATATTATGTCCAGAGGAACAACAGTGCAGGAATTATTAGATTCCAATTGGTTCAAGGGGCCAGATTTTTTACATAAGTCTTCGACTTCATGAGCTCCTGCAAAAATAAAACATACTAAAATTGAGTTACCAGATCTTCGTGTTAAAGAAACCTTGTCCTTCTTAGCATCACAGTGTGATCAAAATGATCTTCTAAACATAATTAATCAATTCAGCGATTTCGACAAAATAATCAACATTGTCGCATATATAATGACTATCTTCCGCATAACTAAGGGTTGGCGGAAGATTGAGAAATGCTGATATTTCGTATTCGTCAAAACATCCTATTTTATTGCCAAAAAATAAAAAATGGCCTTCATCGCTGTATTAAAGTGTTTCGTCGCTCGAAGAGAAATGTGTAGTCGGCTATATTGTGACAATACAACTAATTTTCTGGGAGCTCGTGTGATATTAAACGACCTAAAGAATATATTTTGCAACCAACAGAATAAGGCTATTATTGCTAATTGGTGTTCTCATAAAGGCATTGAATTCCACCATATACACGCTCGTTCGCCTCATTTTGGTGGTATATGGGAAGCTGCTGTAAAATCCGCAAAGGTCTCCTCAATCGAACTCTTCTCGACATTAATTTAACATATGAAGAACTAACAACGTTCACAACTCAAGCTGAAGCCATTTTAAACTCCAGACCAATAGCTCCCCTTTTGTCAGATCCAAGTGACGCGCAAGCTATCACACCCGGTCACTTTTTAATTGGAGGTCCTTTGAATGCTGGTCCAAAAAGGGTAGTCAATTTGGA